>NQII01003785.1:212002-260124 GCA_002778355.1 Clitarchus hookeri | reverse complement strand
TGCATGGATTTTTCAAAACGATTAACTTGATAGAGTTTATTTTCTATTAATCTGGACATACTGCAACTAAGGCCTTGCTGCGTGTTCGGAGTACTTTAGACCTTTATCTCCACCGCTGCGTCACATAACGCCTTCTGTGTCACTTGCTTCGATGACGCAATGCAGACTCATTATCATTTGCATACCACATTAGATACCACATTTGGACAACAGATCATTCAGTTTGGCTATTTTCTGGGTGTTTCGTTTTTCCTAGCTGGCAGTATATTTTCTAACAAATAGCGAACACGCAAGTCTTTTGGAGCTTTAAAGAACATTTTGTAACAACAAATCAGACATTAAAATAAAAAATAACGGAAATTGGTAGATTCACTTTAGAAATTACTAACAGTATCCTTACACCACGTAATGTTTTTACGCAGTGTTGGCAAAACTTGTTATCCGTACTGTTTATAATTTAGTTTATTAATGAATAATGTTGTTCCGTTGATTGTCCAACAAGTAACGAAATTATGACCACTAAAGTCCTTTTAAAAAAGGGATTTATCTTAAAAAACTAAGTTTTCAAGCAGATATGACAATTTATTCACTCAAAACCAATTTGTTCATTGTTGGCATAACATTGGTTTTACTATGATCGCCGAACTGAAAGGTGAAATCTATTACGAACCGATGGGCTCTCAATACATCGTTAAGAGCCACTCAAATATCTCAGCTCTCTCAACTAGCTGCTGTTTTTCCAACTTTTTCTCACCATATTAAAAACTTAGCGTATAAAAGGAAATATTCCGATTTTAGACAGACTTTCACTTTTAAAACAATTTTAGAGAGCACTATCTTATTTATTCAACATAATTTTTTATTCTTAAGACATAAAATATTGTTTTACAATTATCATTTTGGTGCAATATAAGAATACGTAGTAATTCCCAGCAATGAGCGAACAAATATTTTACCAGCAATCAACCAAATATTTTTTATTTGATAAATATTAAACTTGTGATATATTTATCTGTGTAGTGCTTATATACATTAATAAAATGTTTTGAATAAATATGAGGTCAATAATGTATTATGTTGAATTCATTTTGTAAGTATTAATGTTTTGTCCAGAAGGGCTAATAAGACTACTTTTTTTTACAGTGCACAGACTTTTGCATAATTCTGTTCATATAAAAATGCTAAACAATCTCATTTTCATTGGTGTAAGTTGTTTGACTTGTTTGGACAAAACAAAATCATTTTTCGAACACAGAAACTCATTTTACTTCAAACTTTTTTTAATATTGTATTTTGCATAAAGATAAAAAAAAATTGTAATTTGTTTTAGTAACTTTTTGAAAACTGATTTTCAGATGCGTTAGATTTGAAAACCTGATTGTAAAAAGTTTAGATGCCCTAGGAAAAGGTCGATGTTTGCACTTGTACCGAGGATCATGCCCATATAATAGCCGCGGACGAACTGACGAGATTCGTTGCCTCCTTACGGGTCCATTGTACCATTTTGTTTCATTGGCGAGGTTACTCTTGTAATATGCAGAGTATGAGATAGGTAAAAATAACTGAACTCTTTTTTATTAAACAAACGAAATTTTATGGCTTATTAACTGTAGAGCCTTCATAGATTTACAGTGCAAGAAAATGTGAACAACAGATATATGTACTACCAGGCAGGCACTGATTGCCGTGTTTTGCAGTACTATTTCTACCACGTGACCTGTAATGAGACGTGAAGTGTATGTTTCCTTCAACATGATATTCACGCGCATTCCATTGATAACCGCTTATTGTCCAATAAAACTATTGTATCTATATGTGGAAATTCATGGCTACTAACATTTGGAAATTATGCTAACTGATGAATTGGCATTATTATTTTTCTATATTTCCTAATATTTATTTTGGGTACTGAGCCTTTTCGGGTGTAACTGTAATTTCAGCTTCTAGGTCGAATTTTAAATAATTTTTTTGGAAGTAACGCCTTTGATATCATTGCAAAATAATGAATTCATGTCATCAGTACCCTAATTCTTAAGCAGTGTACCAGTGCACACTGCAGTACAAAACGAGACGTTTTCGACATCACAGGCGAAGTGAAATTAATATTGAAATTAGTGTAATACAAATTAATGACACCTGCATCAAAGTGACTTATGGCGAGGACTAGTTCCCTGAAAGCTCANTCATGTCATCAGTACCCTAATTCTTAAGCAGTGTACCAGTGCACACTGCAGTACAAAACGAGACGTTTTCGACATCACAGGCGAAGTGAAATTAATATTGAAATTAGTGTAATACAAATTAATGACACCTGCATCAAAGTGACTTATGGCGAGGACTAGTTCCCTGAAAGCTCACGAAAACTCCATGGCGCTGAGCGTTTTACTGGCGGACGTTCATGGAGTTAGAGTGAGGTCGTGCTTGCGTTAGTGTCGTGAGGGATGTTTACTGTGGTGCAGTATCTCCAGCAATAAGACTAGAAAAGAAAATGCAAGCCCTGAAACAAGCAAGGCGAGAGCTCCTTCTATGTGCTGCAAGCGCAGTTTCTTCGGGCCTTCTTCCTTCGTGAAGGCGCTGATAGCGATAGTCAGCTGCACCTTCTGGGACAAGAAGCGCCTCGACACCTCGCCCTCCCAGTGGTACCACAACCCTGAGCTCAGCACTGAGTGCACCAGCTGGTTCATCTTCTCCGTGTAGGGGGACCCTTTGCGAACCACCATGGTGCAGTAGGGCCGGTACAGATCCTCCTTCATCAGGCGGTAATCACCTATGAATTCCGGCCTGATGTAGTCGCTCACTGCGAAGTTACCTGTCACACCATGTCACATGTTGTTAACATCATTAACCAAATCAATGCTGTAAAAATAAAATACTTCATTCATTATGTTGTGTTTGCATCATGTACTTAATGAATTAAATTACCATATATAGAAATGTTCAATTTGCATTTTAACAACTTGTCCATATCCTCAAATATCTTTAATAAAATGGAATAAAGAAAAATTACTTATTTCGAAATTTTATTTTATATTTTGCTACTGTAGATATTCCAGAGCGATAATATCTACGTAAAAATTAAAACGTTAAAATAATTACAAATTTTTTAAATGATATTTTAGGTAATAGCACAGTTAATAATATTATATTTAGAGCAATCACAAAATACGCAACAGAGAACTAAAATTACTGTGGAAAATCTACCATCCTTGAAACAAATTAATAGTGTAAAACTTACATGAAAAATAAAATGACATGTGTTCATGCCAATTTCACTTACAGCGATTACATGTTATTATTTCTAGGATCTCCCTTTTCTCTATTCGATTAAGCCATTCTTAACTGCTTTCCTTTGTTACTGTATATTAGTAAGGTTCTTTATAGGTGCTAATGATCACAGGCATTGATCGATTGTTGGTGTCAATCGGGTGCCGTAATATGTCAGCCGTGACTGTGAAAACACATGGTCACCGAGGCGCTGACTAATTGAAATAGCATCCACGTTGTCAATTGTGGGGATGTGAAGTGAAGTGAAGTGAAGAGATCTGAACGGCTCTTAACATCGAGGTCTTGAGAGCCGAGTGGGAGTGTCACCCATTCTAATCAAGAAGTTCCTGATACAACTAATAAGCCTACTTTCCACAACATGGGTGCAATTAATATTGAAATATGTTCTTAAAAGCTGACTTATTAGGTACAACTTGACTTCTCTTTGAAAGCAATAACATTGGAAATGAAACCAGAAACGTATGCTACAATATTGTGAAAATTACATATACATACGTGCCTTACCCGGGAATTCAACATAATAAGCCTGTGTGCAATGCACTGCATTATTGTGGTCGGATTCGGAGAATCAACTTCAGAATTAATGAGTCCAATGTTTAGAATTATACGGTTTACTTAACTGAAATATTTAGAGGGCCCTCATTTAGAAAATAAGTGACTTAGCCACTTAAAACATGTAAGTTTACACCGTAGCGCTTCTTTTGTGAAGAATTTTGTGGAAATCAGTTATTTGGTCCTTGAGATATGGCATGAAAAAGATTTATTTCCTTATTTGATACTATGGTACAAAATTAACAAAAAAGAGGCGCCATATGCGATGCTTGTAATGCATAATGTCTACATACAAAGTTTTGTTGAATTTGGTTAAATTGTTTAATATATGTGACAAACTTACCTAAATTATTTATGATGCCGCCATTTTTAACATCGTTGACTGACCCCTTTAAATCACGAAAGTTTACATAGATTTCATTAGCATTTATAGTATTCACAATTTGGTACAAATCTGTTGAAATTTTCTAGTGAAACATTTGGTGCGAATAGGTTGATTGGTCTTCGATATATTGCTTAATACCTCCATAATTTTCATATGGCGATCTTTATAAATGAATGACCAAGAAGTAAGGTAGTAGCACATTGAATGATTTTACACTGCCACTGTACAAATTTAAGTTAAAATAGATTATATAACTTCGAAGATATAGCACACAAAACTAATATTAATTTATTAGCCACCATTCTGAAAATAAGTGTGTCATACTTAAAAAATACATATATTAATATGGCCTACCACAAACACCTTCGCCAAAATTTTGTAACAAAGCATTGATTGTTTCCCGAGACATGAGAAAAAAACGTAATTTTTTATTAGTACGGCTATCATACGAAATTGCAGAGAAATGAGGATGTGCATAGACATATTTTCTGGTTGTAATAGGCACTGCCGGCATACAACTTAAGTTGGAATTTGTTTCGTTAGTAAAACCTACTGACGCATGCTGCATACTGCTATTATTCTGAAGCGCTGCTGTCACACCGCCCACCATCTTAAACCCGCATCCCCAATCTAGGCCCCCAGTAAACACGTTGCTGCGAGGCCAGCTGGCCTGGGGGGCGGACAGGCAGTTGAGAGGCGTGAGAAAATGGACACACGCGGGGGAAAATGCCGAGGTAAGCTAGTAGTTCGTCGAAGTGGGGATCTCCGGAATTAAGACACATGGAAAGGCGGGCGGCGGCTAGAATATCGCCGACGCACCCTGAATGAGATGCGTGGGACCGCGGGCGGCATCTGGAAGTGTCACAGAGGCGCCTATAGTCGAGATACGTGATAAAAGGCTGGCGGTGACGGGCGGAATCGCTGCCCCCTCCCCAACTCCCCGAGTGAGACACCTTAGAAACGCTGACAGGGTCTGGCGGTAACGCCGAGGCGCCCAGAGTGAGACGCGTGGAAAACGCAGATGGCGTCTTTGGTTTTGCCCAGGAGAGGGTTAAGAGTCCCGACATGTGGAGGAAGTGGATAGTTGCAACCCGATGCTGTAAGACGGCGGCTGTGTGGTTAGTTCACCTAGGAGCAGCACGCCGGGAAGCGGTAGGTAAACAGTTGTATCCTCGTGCCAAGAGGCGGCAGTCGGTGGGGGCTCGCCAGGAGCATGCCGGGATGCAAAGTTAGTCAGTCGTGCCACGCCGAGAGTGGGAGTCAAGTGGTGACCTCAACGAGGGGTGTTACGCTGAGAGGAGAGACAGTTGGTCCATGTCGAGGGCTGGAGACAGGAGTTGGACGAAGCTAAGGACCGCGCCACGATGGGACGCCCGGTAAGGGGGCACTCAGCTGACCGACCGCAGCCAGCCGTCGGATACATATCACCCAGAACTGCAGTTACAGCTAAGTACCAGCGCCCGTCATTCAAGGAACCTTCACTGACGCCCAGTGGTCCCCTACGACGTCGGAATCAGTTAGCACGAGTACTTTAAGCCGCCCTTAAGGCTCCCAACTTGCGGGGTACCGTATCACTGTTAAGTGTTTATGTTTGTATTGTTATTGCCAAATATAGACTTTTAAAATAATCACTGAGAGACCAAGTTATGGTTAACCCCCCTATTCGACATCCAAGGCGTCCAAAGCCTGTGCCTGGTAAAGGTAACCCATACTCTATAACCGTCCCTGTATCTCACAGGGAGGCAAATAGCGTCAATACTGATCTAAATTATTTACAGAGCCACCATTTTAAAAATGTGTGCCTGACCTACTTAACAAATACCAGTTTACACCACCTGCTGCAGTAGGTACTTACTAATTGTTTGCAAATTTTGATAGGAATCTGTGAAATGGTTTCCCGAGATATGACAGAAACTTTATTTACTCATATATCTCTATCTTACGAAATTGTAGGGCAAAAAATGTTTTGCGAATATACAGTTGATAGTTGTAATACCTACTGCCAGCATACAAAGCTAAGTTGGAATTGATTACATCGTTTCAACGAAATAGGTTTCATAGCTAAAGACAGCTATATGGCCACCATTTTGAAAATAAGTGTGTGTCATACTTAAAAATAACACTCAACATAATCAGCCTCAATACTAGTAACTTGCCAAATTTGACAGAAATAGGTCAATAGCTTCCTGAGATATGACATAAAAACTTTATTTATACTAATAGCATTATCTTACAAAATGGCGGACAAAAATGCTCGATCTTGATACGGTTCATAGTTGTAATATCTACTGCCAGCATATAACAATAAGTTGAAAATGTTTACATGTTTTCTATGACAGCATTTTAATCTAAAATATAATGGAAATTTTGAAAATAAATGTCTAATGCAACTAAAACATAAAATTTAACGTAATCTTCTCCAGTGATACTTGTTTGCCAAATTTGACAGTAATTGGTAAGTGGTTTCCAATGATATGACAAATATTTAATTTATTCGCATGGCACTGTCTTACAAAATGTCGGAGAAAATATGCTCCATGTAAATACAGTTGATAGATGTAATATCTACTGCCAAAATACAAAGTTATATTGAAATTGATTACACAATTCCATTGACATAGCATTGAAGTATCTAGCACGCTTAAAACCTATCAGTAAATATAATCTGCGTCAGTACTGCTTGTTTGTTAAATTTACCAGGAATCGGTATTTTTTTTAATTTTGATATGACATAAAATCATTAATTATTCGTTTGGTGCTCTCTTCCAAAATGAAGGACATAATTTTTTATGTGTTGGTACATATTATGTCCCTAACAGATACTTTCAGTATACAAAATTTTATAGAAATTCTTTTTAATGGTAGAGCAGATATACCGAATAAACCCAAAAATTGTAAGGTCACCGTTTTGAAAGTAAGTACCTTATCAAGTAAAGTCGCTTATGTTTAATTTGTCTGTGATAGTGTTAGTTACCTATAAAATTGGGTGAGAATTTGTTTAATCGTTTTCGATTGTAATAAATAATTTGATTTCACTATTTAGGGATGTTTGCCGAAATTGTTGACTAACTACATTATCCATAGCAGAATTTAATACTTACATGATCCTCTGCCAGCATAGACAATTTGTTTTAAATAGGTTTAATGATTCCCCAAATTTCACCCCAAATATTGAAATGGCAGCCATTATGAAAGTACGTGCCCATGTTCTAAAACTATATAAGTCAGGTTTCCTTACTAAACACTACACTGAAGAGCCAAAAAAAAATGGTACACCTGCCTAATATCGTGTAGGGTCCCCACAAGCACGCAAAAATGCCGCAAGACGACGTGGTATGGACTCGACTAATGTATGAAGGTATGCAGGAGGAAATTCACACCATTAATCATGCAGGGCAGTCACAAATCCATAGCAGTGCGAGGCGACAGAGATCTCTTCTGAACAGCACGTTGGAAGGTATCCAAGATATGCACAATAAAATTCATGTCTGGTGATTTATGTGGCCAATGGAAGTGTCTTAAGTCAGAAGAGTGTTCCGGGAGCCATTCGGTAGCAACTCTCGACGTGTGGGGTGTCGCATTGTCCTGCTGGAATTGTCCACGTCCGTCTGAATGCACAATGGACATGAATGGGCGCAAGTGATCGGACAGGATGCTTATGTATCTGTTACCTGTCAGAGTAGTATCTAGAAGCATTAGGGGTCCCATTTCACGCCAACTGCATATGCCCCATACCATGACAGAACCTCCACCAGCTTGATTAGTCCCCTATTGACATGTAGGGTCCATGTATTCATGAGGATGTCTCCATACCCGTACACGTCCATCCGCCCGATACAATTGGAAACGAGACTCGTCAGACCAGGCAACGTGTTTCCAGTCATCAACAGTCCAATGGCGGTGTTGGCGGGCCCAGNATGGTCCGTTGAATAGTTCGCACTCTGGCACTTGTTGATGCCCCAACATTGAAATCTGCACCAATTTCAGAAAGGGTTGCACGTCTGTCACGTTAAATTATTCTTTTTAGTCGTCGTTTATCCTGTTCGTTCACTATCTTTTTCCGGCCGCATCAATGTCGAACATTTGATGTTTTACTGGATTCCCGATATTCACGGTACACTCGTAAAATGGTCGTACTCGAAAATCCAAAGTTTATCGCTACCTCGGAGATGCTGTTTACCATCTGTCATGCGCCGGCTATAAAAGCATGTTCAATTTCATTTAAATCTTGATATCCTGCCATTGTGGCAGCAGTATCCGATCTAGCAACTTTGCCAGATCCTTTTTGTCTTATATAGGCACTGCCGACCACATCATATTACTCTGATTGGTTCTGTACCTCTGTTATTTGCATACGCACTCCTATACCAATTTTTTCTGTCCTCCAGTGTATATGTGTACGAATTTTAAAGTCATTAGGTTATCGTGTGACGGTTTAGGAATATTATAGCGACGCTGGCCTACAACCAACCCTCCCTACCCCGCATAACCAGGGTAGAGACTTAGTAGACTTGTGTCACGAGGCAGGTGACGGACCGCAGTTACACGCATCTTGCTGCGCGTCCTGCTACATAGGCCTCCCGGCCACCCCCCTTCACCCCCCTTTGCCCCTAGCCAGCCCGTGATAACTGAGGAGCGCAGAGGTTTCACGGGATATCACCAAATAACAATGTGTATTTCGCCTGAATTCAGAAAACACGCACCGCGGAAGAAATAGCTGACGAGCTGGATATTGGTGTGGAGAACACCCCCCACCCCTTAGCTAACCACAGGACGATGTGGAAACACACCTAGAAGAAATAGCTGACGAGAGTAAGCTAGTGGCAAGGGGGTACCTTCCCCCCACCCCCAAAACACTTCAGGAACCAGGACACGTGTTTTGAAAGGCATTGTTCTGCATTCTACCACCTCCCGGCCATAACAGTACCTCAGTACAGCAGTACGTCAGTAGAGCAGCCCAGGGGAGACGACGACATCCAGCGGGCCTTTGCCAAAGGCCGCCCATCGCCGGAGCTCACCCACCACAGCTGACATCATACCAGCAAGAGTTAAGTATACAATCACCCTCAAGAGAAGCCCCTCTCCATCACGATGTCGTTAGCAGTCAATCCGAGTAACCATATTATTACAGTACCACACCTCTCAAGTGCTGATGTATTTTATTTGTGTTGAATTCGAGACAATATATTTGTCCTTCAAAATGAAACAGTAAAAGACTACATTATTGCAAACCCCTTAACCTTTACGCGTCATATAGTCTCTGCCACTAAACATTAACTAAAGACCCTACTTACATTTTTGGATGTGTTAAGGTATATGGGTTCAAAAATTGAAAGGAGGGACCCACACTCACCAACACACACATATAAATATACAGATACACATTTAGGAAAATGGGCTAATAATTGAGTGGTTATTTTAATATATTTGGAACTTTTTTGCATATCTTATATTATGAGCGTTAGATTAATATCTAACATAAGGTTCACGTGTCTTGTTATTTAACTAATTCTATGAATTGAGAAGTACCATATCACAAAAATTGTAATTTTTGGATATATGGATTTTGAAAATAGTAGAAAGTGGCCTATAATCCCATAAAGTGATGTTATTTCTAGTACCTCAATTACGATCAGGTGGGACTGTTATTTCTTAAATGGTTTCACTTGAACCAGAGCTCTTGACTAAAAATCCCAGGTGTAAGAACACCCATTATATGTGGTTGTGTGTTTAATTTCTAAGAATCGGCACTATATACGAGCCTTGCTGTTGTTACTGGGGATGAAAGACAGGACATGACCCATGTACTCGTCAGGCACTCCTGCTGAAATAGGTGGTAGGCCNAAATAGGTGGTACTTCTGATTTGCTCGAATTGTGATAAGCGTCGGCATTGTTTGTGAGGAGAGATCAGCAAGAAGGGCTTCCTGATGTAATATGACATTATAGTGCCAATTCAAACTTAATTTCCCCAAGTCTATATAAATAGAGTGTCGCTTATTTTACAGTGTTAGAAGTTTTACACCCCAAAATTACAGTACAAAAACGGGACTCAAACCGCAAACATGGATATCCAGAACGTGTAGAATAATATACAGAATTAGAAAATAATGTAAGTAACCAATTTACAGAAACACAAGATGGGATAGTAATGCACGACAGTGTCATTTATGGCCGCAGTTTTTTCTCAGTCATTTCGGTTTGTGTTTTGTACTGTACGTCATTTAATATTATTACAAACCCAAATTCTTCAATGTAATTTGCGAATTCCACTGAATACATCAGCACTGTTAGTATCTTATCTCAGATATTTTCATGAAACGCTCCATAATTGTGGTAAATGCAATGTCATTATTTTTATGGTACTGAAATACAGATATCCATTTGTTAATATTCGTGACAAACACTTATCATGCAGTAGGGCCTAGATAATAGGCAATATGTTATTTCAAGCATATAAATAATTTATTCTAATGGACCCACGTAATATAATTTAAAAACTACATCTTTGCCAATTTGGAAAAAAAACGTTGTTTTACAATCCGTCACAATGGCCCAACTTATATACAGAATTCACAACGGACAAAACGCTACAACCCACCGTTAGGTCTTAGTAATGACAGAGAAACTTTTCGTTCCTAAAAAAGATTTAATTTTAAAGAAATATATGCTTAATTTTAACCAACCCCTGTCTATAAAATACTGCAAGGTGGTTATTCGAATTCTTAATTAAAATACCTGTTTTTTTTTCTGATTAATTTTTGGAAACGGTTTCGTTTATTTAAGTCGTATTCTTCAAAAATCTTATAATGTTCTAAAATAGTTATTTAAACACGTTATTTTGCAAAAAAATTGATGAATTAATATTTATTATTTGTTTCAAATACAATTTTAATTACTGTCTGCAAATTGAACAACGATTTACACAGATGTAAAATAACAAAATTTTGCTGGACTGTGTAAATATTTCGACTTACAAATGATCTGCCTCCTCACATCAAATAGACGTAGATTACACAAATAAAATTATATATTTATACAACGCGTATCTGAAATACACAGACAAATTCTGACAGGTTATTCCTGTGGCGGAAATAAAAATATTGAGACAATCAACCAATGGTCACGGTAAAATAGTATGCTTGTGGGACAAACACAAACTAATGATTACTAATTATTTAAACCGTAAACGTTAATATAGTGAATGTCGTGTACTTGTAATCCACGCCTATCATGTTGAAAGGAGGTGCTGCCACCCTTATTTGTGCAAAAAACGGTATGTTACAGGAAAAATATCCTATATTCGACTAGGCATTATGAGATCCCGGCAAAATTAGAAACATTGATTTCTTTAACAATAAATGTCTAACTTTCGCCCTTTGCAAATAAAAACTATATATTTGATTTCAAATAGAAGTGTTACNTTCTTTAACAATAAATGTCTAACTTTCGCCCTTTGCAAATAAAAACTATATATTTGATTTCAAATAGAAGTGTTACTGCCCGCCAGGTAGGCAACCAGTTATGCCTTTTTGCCCACCGCGCCGTAAGAGAATGAGTTTCCTGTAACTGTTGATGTGGACGTAGATTAGTGAGTTGCACAAATAACAGTTCGATGGGATTTTTCTCAATGTTAGGAATACAGAAATCAGAAAAGAAATGGAAGTTATTGAACTACTATTTTAATATTGTACTATCATAAGCTACTCTACAACAAGGGTTTCAAAATAGCGGCCGCAGACCTCATTGCAAAAATTGATTCGGAATATGAAAGACTGTCGTACCCTTCCCGAAAACACCCGGTGTATCTTGAACCTTGTCACAGGCAGCCGTAATCCTGGTTATGAGATCTTCCTCCGACTCAATGGGTGTGTCGTACTCCAGGCGCTTGATGAACCCCCACAGGATAAAGTCTAGCGGAATAAAGTTAGGACAGCGTGCTAACCACGCTAAAGGCCCACCTGTTCCAATCCACCGTGCTGGAAACACCGTGTCGAGGTGATCCCGTATAGTTCTTAATGAATGTGGAGGGGCAGCGTCATCGTGTTGAAGCCACATACAGTGATGGGGAAAAGTATTCGCCTTCTTGCATTAGCAATAATAACGTGTATACTATCCCATGTTCCGCTCATAGGAACACAATTATATTACAACACATGAAAGGATGACCTTTATCCTACGTGTCTGCCCGCAACAGTTACAGAATCAATGAGCAAGTACACTAAAGTCCAAAATTATCATGTTGTGTCACTAGGGCTGCTTGGACAAAAGTATTCTTCCGCTTGACCTTTACAAGTGTGCATGGGCTCTTTCCGCTAACACTTANACTAGGGCTGCTTGGACAAAAGTATTCTTCCGCTTGACCTTTACAAGTGTGCATGGGCTCTTTCCGCTAACACTTACCAGTTCTGTGGCATCAGTTGAGTTTCGTAGTCAGATAGTGAATGTTCGACCTGCTGCAGTGTAAAAGTGCCGTGAAATGGGGCGAAAATCAAAGGAAACGTCCGTAGAANTGGGGCGAAAATCAAAGGAAACGTCCGTAGAAGAAAGGGGAACTATAGCAAGACTTAGATCAGAAGAAAACTAATTTTCTTTAATCGCAAAAATTGTGGGAAGATTTCAAGATCAAACAGTGCTCACCAGCAAGGAAAGAAATGGCCGTCCGCAGAAGCAATCACACAGGGATCAGAGGTATGTGGTGAATTCAATTAAAAAGAATCCAAAAACGAGTTCGTCTGACATAACAGCTTAAGTGAGCAAATATTTACAATAGCAGGTTACTCCACGGACCGTACGAAGGGGTTCTCAATCGTGCTGGGTACCATGCATGGGTCCCACGAAATAAGGCCTACATTAATAAGACGATCAGTACTGAACGGCTGCAGTTTGCGAAAGAGTACGTGCAGAAGATTCTGAATTCTGGGAGAAAGTATTATTTTCAGATGAAAATATTTCAAAACTTATAGCAATGAGGTTAGTACATATGTTGGTGTGGCGTAAGCCAAACACTGAATTCGAACAAAAGTATTTGCAGACCACAGTTAAATATGGAGGTGGTGGGGTCATGATTTGGGGATGCATGTCGGCCTCTGGAGAGTGGGAAATGGTGTTCATCGAAGGGAATATGGACAGGTTCGTGTATCTTCAAATACTCAGAGACAATCTAAGGAAGAGTGCAGAAAACTTAGGCATTGCAAATGATTTTCACTGTCAATACGTCAATGACTCGAAGCATACAGCGAAAATCGTGTGTCTGTGGCTGCTTTACAACACTCCACGTACTTTGAAAACACCTTCTCAGTCACCAGATGTTATTTCGATAAAACATCTGTGGAGTGAGTTGGAGAAAAGGCTGGGAAAACACCACATTTCCAGCGAACCACAACTGAAAGAGTTACTTATTGGTTCGAATATTACACGGAGCCTTGTGCATTCCATGCCAAAACGGCCTACAGCAATAATAAACCGGAAGGGTATGGAAAACAGAAAATTTTGATCAATATTTATGGTTTTGTTTTGTAATATTAAGGGAATGTACGAATATTTATGTCTACGCAAGAAATGTCCCTCAAGGAGACTTCATGTATTAATTTCGTTATCTCTATAAAATGCATTGATTTTCTACAATCAGAAGGTTACATTTATCTATTCCTGACACCTCTACAGAAAATCACTGGTTTTTTTTTCTATTGTATTAAGAATATTGATATTTCGCTTGCCATTCTCTCTGGACGAATACCTTTATCCATCCCTGTACGTTGCCGGACCGCGAGCGGCACACCTCAAAGAAATCTGGCAATGTAAATTGCAGTATTTGGCGGTACATGTGCCCAGTCAATCGTTGGAGTATCACGTACGGCCCGATAAGATAGTCACCCACTATACTCGCCCAGATTTTCAAAGAAAATCTGTGCTGGTTGCCTGTGATGGCGATTGCATGGGGATTGTTGTCGTCCTACATGTGACTGTTCCTGCTGTTAAAGTATCCGTCTGTAGAGAATGTCACTTCAACAGTAAACAATACAATGGAAGTAAAATAAGGTACAACTCTGCACTTTTGCAGACACCACTACGATAAATCACGTCAAGAGCAAAATCGGCTTGTCCTAAAGCCTGCACCATTCGCACGTGTTAGGTACGCAGCAACTGCTCGCGCATAACTCGACATGCAGTGGATTGGGACACACCCATTCCGTGCGCAATGGCGCGGGTGCTTGTTGACGGCGTTTTTTCTACAACATTTAGTACTTCTTCTTCCAAATTTGGTGTACGGACATTCCTCGGGTGACCATGGCCACCTCGTGCCTTAAACGGGCCTGTTTCACACAGTCTCCGACTGAAAGAAGTGAAGGTCTCGCGATGAGGTTGCCGCTGCTCTGGAAAACTCTCATGGTACATTTGTACAGCAGCTCATGTATTACCTTTAGCTTCACAGTAAAACAGAACTATGTCTGCTATTTCTGAGTACGTACACTTAAGAGTAAAAAAAACTGGTACACCTGCCTAATACCGTGTAGGGTCCCCCGAGCACGCAGAAGTGCCTGAAGACGACGTGGCATAGACTCGACTAATGTCTGAAGGTATGCAGCAGGCAATTCTCACCATGAATCCTGCAGGGAAGTTCACAAATCCAATCTGCACCAATTTTAGAAAGGGTTGCACGTCTGTCACGTTTAATGATTCTCGCCAGTCGTCGTTTGTCCCGTTCGTTCACGATCTTCTTCCGGCCGCAGCGATGTCAAAGATGTGATGTTTTACCGGATTCCCGATATTATCGGTATACTCGTGAAATGGTCGTACGCGAACATCCAAATGTTATCACTACCTCGGAGATGCTATGTCCCATCTCTCGTGCGCCGACTATATCACTACGTTCAAACTCACTTAAATCTTGATAACCTGCCATTGTAGCGGAAGTGACCTATCTAGCTGCCGACCGCATCACGTTACCTTTATTGGTTCCATACCTCTGTTATTTGCATACGCACGCCTATACCAGTCTTTTGGCTCTTCAGTGTATATATCTCCATGTCGATTTTTAGAATAATGCATGCAACGTTTAGTGAAGTGTGGGTTTTTGTTCTACAGTCCTTTCCTCTGTTAGGGAGGGGAAGTACAGTACTGGTGAGAGCGGGGAAAACCATGCCGCAAACCAATATTCCGCGCCTCTTAGAAACCCAACTAGACGAAACAAGTTACGATTAATTTCCACCACTAACCACCTGTACGTAATTTCCACACACACAGTACGGCGCCGCGCGCAGACAGCCATTACTGGTAGCCCACCGGGCAGATCGTAACACTTCTCTGAATTATAAACAGGTAATTTTTACTCAGAAAGGGCGAATGTTAGACATTTTTTAAAAAAGACTTTAATGTTGCTTTTTTTCTGGCATTCCTTAATCTCTAGTCAAAATAAAGGAATTTTTCCTGCAGCATAATGTTTTTGCAGAAATTAGGGTGGCAATACCCCCTTACAACATGATGAGGGTAGGTTACAAGTACAAGATATTCACTTTGTTAATGACTACGGTTAAATAAGTAGTGACCATTACTTTGTTTCTGTCCCGCAAGCAGTTTCCTAAATGTGACAAAAAATTATATTATTTTTCTCAAGCATTAGAAGAGTCTACCGCTCTTGCTATTCAACCTGGACCATGGGCTGCCTATCTCAATATTGACATTATCACCTCAGGAATAATCTGTCAAAATTGGTCGGTATGTTTGCGATACGCGTTGTATAATGCGCGACAAATCTGGCAGATGATAATTTCTAAGGTCCAAAATACAAGAAAAAATTAAAATTCATAGCAATGTACAATTCTTTTTAACTGGTGTGAAATAAACTGAAACAATGCTACCACTAAATAAAATTTTAACCCGCATCAAATATTGGCTAGATTTTCTAAAAAAATGTTTTTTCCTTTTTTTAATTAGATATTTGTGTGGTTTACTTTTAAAAATATCGTTTTGCGATTCAAATATGTGGGCAATTTACAAAGCATTAAATTTTTTAAGCGACAATATCAATATAATTGTAACAAACATCATGACTAAATAAAAAAATTTATTTTCAGTAATAATCCTTAAAATACTGTATTCAAGAAATAATTTCCGACGAAAAGTGGGTGTTATGGCACCGATTAAGGTAATAGCAATTTTTAATTAGTGTTGACTTAAAATAATGCGTTATAGCGTCTTTTAGACAAAACTTTCTAGTTTCCTATCGAGAAACGGAATCTTCAGGCAGTATTTTGGGCTGACATACAGCCAGAAAAGAACTCTACGAGTGTAACAATTAACGGATTTATAAAAATTAACAAATAATTATCTTATGAAATAGAAATAAAATTATTCTCACTTGTCTCGAAGGGCATTGAAACAAGTTTCAACATCGGCGGAGTGTCTAAAAGTCGAAAACGTCACTTTACAATCTTGATCGCCACTGGATCATGTGAAAAAAAATTGTGTTGTTGATTACAACATGCCACTAATTAGCATATTATGAAGAAACTTATCAGTGCGAAGAAAGTGTATCAAGTATGTTTGGAAGATAGTTGTAAAAAGGGGTAGCGCACGCAATATCGCAAACTACAGTAACATACAATAAGGCAAATAGATAGCGTGGTCAGTGACGCTGCAGGGCGCAGTCATGCGGGGAGCATGAGATACGGGGGCATGAGTGGCCGAAAAAAACACGATCCACACGTGCTGACAAGAGCAGGGGGAATGTTATTCACGTGTACGATGCGACACGAAAATATTTTCGAAACAATAGGCTCTTCAATTTACACACGGTTATCATACATTCTGAATAGGAAGTAAAGTTCTTAATACCAAACAACAAAATCATTATAAAAATATTTCAAGGTGCACAATTACATGACTTCATTTCGCCATGTCATTCCAACTCTATGTAGAATGGAATTAGAAACCAAAAATATATTATATATTGCCAAAATAAAATATTTTAAGGTGAAAAAATACTTTGCACAATTTAATGCCATTGAAAGCTATACGTCGTTTAGACAAATAACTATTTAAAAAAAAAAATTTCAAATAATTTTTGATCATATTAAATTATGTTGAAGTTAAGACGCGGTTTCTTTATTTGATATCATGGAGTTCTACGTAATAGCTAGTATTACATCAATTTTGCAACATATATTTCTGCATATGCGGGCCTAATGATTTTGATGTTTTTATTCGTTATTATTCGAAAAACAATCAACAATTATTATTCAAAAATTATATTTTTTTCAACCATTAATGTTAAATATAATTTTAAAAAAATATGCATTAGGATAAAATAAACCTGGCCGAAATATACTAAGTAGTACTTCATATTCAGTTTTTGATATTTTGGTAATTCACCCACAGTCAGACCTTTCAGAATACATTATAGAGTTTTGTTCTTTTGCGTTTCTTAACCCGTTCAGTCCTGAATTCATTTACCAGTTCAAATGTTGCATTTGATCAATTTTTAGATGTGAACTGGTCGAGCGTGCTTCTCGCAACCAGTGAACAACATTGGTGTTAGCATTAACCATTCACTAACGAGATTTGCAGAAACTTCAACTAGTGAGACTACTGGCAAGGAAGACGCTCAGTACACCGGCCACTGACTCCTTGTTGTGTACAATGCCGACCATAAATATCCTTCATGTGCAACATGTCCTCCATCATGGGCATCGTGACTGAACGCGTTAATAAATCAGCTGCTCAGTTCTCTATATCGCTCAAAGTGTATCGATTAATGCACCGGCAGTATGGTTACAAAAAAATTTTAAGACGACGTTTGAAAACTATTAGCTACTATTATAACTCTTGGCAACAAATTTAGTATTTAACGTATTTGCCGTCTGAAAGAGCTTCAACGTACATCTGCAAATGAAAATGGTGTATGTTACAGAGCTTGAAAGTGAGCTGCGTGTATATACGTGTGCTCTTTCGCTATTTTTCGTCTAACTTGTGCGGAATATGGTGTAACTGTGTGAGGAAGAGCAAGAAAGTTTTATCTGTAAGAAACTTGATATGGCCTGTGAATACTGTATACAAACACTAATGTGTTATATAGAAATCAGCTTACACGAACCCCACATACTTGTAGTATCATAAAAATGCTTGTTCGTGGGACATACAACTGTGATGCAGGCTATTGCAGTGAATGGAATTATATGTTGACTCGACTTTTCAATCTGATGTTGGGACTTTCACGTAGCTTACTTTCAAGTAAATTAAGTTACGGCTGTGAGAATTGAACAAAATTTTTTGTTATCATACCACCAAACAACCGCTCTATGGGAAATGCAATCTCGTTTTCAGCTGACTTTTGCTCAAGGATGCTGTCGTTGTAAACTCTGAAGTTTCTGTTCACAGTCTGAAGAACTGGATCTTCAGCATCTGCGATGTACGTCAACCACGCCTCGTGATTAGCGGCCCATAGGGTTCCACGTTGGGCCAAGTCTGTAACCGTGTTTATTGGTGGCTCATACCTGCATAAAGATATTGAATAATTTTATCAACTATTCTAGTACAGGTAATCAAGGCAATGGCTACAATTTATAGAATAAAGAAGCAGTTCTTAAAATAACTATAGGAACGTGTGTAAATGTAACATATTAAGGCAGATTTCATTCAGAATTACGATAAAATCAAGATTAAATAATTTTATTGTGTTTTGTAGCTATTACAACGACACTTAATCAGGGATCAGAGGTATGTGGTGAATTCAATTAAAAAGAATCCAAAAACGAGTTCGTCTGACATAACAGCTTAAGTAAGCAAATATTTACAATAGCAGGTTACTCCACGGACCGTACGAAGGGGTTCTTAATCGTGCTGGGTACCATGCATGGGTCCCACGAAATAAGGCCTACATTAATAAGACAATCAGGGCTGAACGGCTGCAGTTTGCGAAAGAGTACGTGCAGAAGATTCTGAATTCTGGGAGAAAGTATTATTTTCAGATGAAAATATTTCAAAATTTATAGCAATGAGGTTAGTACATATGTTGGTGTGGCGTAAGCCAAACACTGAGTTCGAACAAAAGTATTTGCAGACCACAGTTAAATATGGAGGTGGTGGGGTCATGATTTGGGGATGCATGTCGGCCTCTGGAGAGTGGGAAATGGTGTTCATCGAAGGGAATATGGACAGGTTCGTGTATCTTCAAATACTCAGAGACAATCTAAGGAAGAGTGCAGAAAACTTAGGCATTGCAAATGATTTTCACTGTCAATACGTCAATGACTCGAAGCATACAGCGAAAATCGTGTGTCTGTGGCTGCTTTACAATACTCCACGTACTTTGAAAACACCTTCTCAGTCACCAGATGTTATTTCGATAAAACATCTGTGGAGTGAGTTGGAGAAAAGGCTGGGAAAACACCACATCGCCAGCGAACCACAACTGAAAGAGTTACTTATTGGTTCGAATATTACACGGAGCCTTGTGCATTCCATGCCAAAACGGCCTACAGCAATAATAAACAGGAAGGGTATGGAAAACAGAAAATTTTGATAAATATTTATGGTTTTGTTTTGTAATATTAAGGGAATGTACGAATATTTATGTCTACGCAAGAAATGTCCCTCAAGGAGACTTCATGTATTAATTTCGTTATCTCTATAAAATGCATTGATTTTCTACAATCAGAAGGTTACATTTATCTATTCCTGACACCTCTACAGAAAATCACTGGTTTTTTTTTCTATTGTATTGAGAATATTGATATTTCGCTTGCCAATACCTTTATCCATCCCGGTACGTTGCCGGACCGCGAGCGGCACACCTCAAAGAAATCTGGCAACGTAAATTGCAGGATTTGGCGGTACATGTGCCCAGTCAATCGTTGGAGTATCACGTACGGCCCGATAAGATAGTCCTCCATTATACTCGCCCAGATTTTCAAAGACAATCTGTGCTGGTTGCCTGTGATGGCGATTGCATGGGGATTGTTGTCGTCCTACATGTGACTGTTCCTGCTGTTAAAAGTATCCGTCTGTAGTGAATGTCACTTCAACAGTAAACAATACAATGGAAGTAAAATAAGGTACAACTCTGCACTTTTGCAGACACCACTACGAAAAATCACGCCAAGAGCAAAATCGGCTTGTCCTAAAGCCTGCACCATTCGCACGTGTTAGGTACGCAGCAACTGCTCGCGCATAACTCGACATGCAGTGGATTGGGACACACCCATTCCGTGCGCAATGGCGCGGGTGCTTGTTGACGGCGTTTTTTCTACAACATTTAGTACTTCTTCTTCCAAATTTGGTGTACGGACATTCCTCGGGTGACCATGGCCACCTCGTGCCTTAAACGGGCCTGTTTCACACAGTCTCCGACTGAAAGAAGTGAAGGTCTCGCGATGAGGTTGCCGCTGCTCTGGAAAACTCTCATGGTACATTTGTACAGCAGCTCATGTATTACCTTTAGCTTCACAGTAAAACAGAACTATGTCTGCTATTTCTGAGTACGTACACTTAAGAGTAAAAAAAACTGGTACACCTGCCTAATAACGTGTAGGGTCCCCCGATCACGCAGAAGTGCCTGAAGACGACATGGCATAGACTCGACTATGTCTGAAGGTATGCAGCAGGCAATTATCACCATGAATCCTGCAGGGAAGTTCACAAACCTAATCTGCACCAATTTAAGAAAGGGTTGCACGTCTGTCACGTTTAATGATTCTTGCCAGTCGTCGTTTGTCCCGTTCGTTCACGATCTTCTTCCGGCCGCAGCGATGTCAAAGATGTGATGTTTTACCGGATTCCCGATATTAACGGTATACTCGTGAAATGGTCGTACGCGAACATCCAAATGTTATCACTACCTCGGAGATGCTATGTCCCATCTCTCGTGCGCCGACTATAACACTACGTTCAAACTCACTTAAATCTTGATAACCTGCCATTGTAGCGGAAGTGACCTATATAGCTGCCGACCGCATCACGTTACCTTTATTGGTTCCATACCTCTGTTATTTGCATACGCACGCCTATGCCAGTTTTTTGGCTCTTCAGTGTAGGGGAGAGTGGGGGAAACGCGAACGCGGGGTAATGCCGAATTCAATGGTTCTAATATGTTAGAAAGAGATAGCCACATTTTACTNTTGCAATTTATTAAACAAATATAAATGTTGATTAGTGAATTCGTTAGACAGATAAGTACACTTTATAATTAAACAATAAAGAAACTCTGTGATTAAATTCCACTGTTTTATTTACGTTTTCCCTTAGGTGTTCGTATTTCCCCCACTTTCCCCTATATATCTCCATGTCGATTTGTAGTATAATGCATGCAACGTTTAGTGAAGTGTGGGTTTTTGTTCTACAGTCCTTTCCTCTGTTAGGGAGGGGAAGTACAGTACTGATGAGAGCAGGGAAAACCATGCCGCAAACCAATATTCCGCGCCTCTTAGAAACCCAACTAGACGAAACAAGTTACGATTGATTTCCGCCACTAACCACCTGTACGTAATTTCCACACACACAGTACGGCGCCGCGCGCAGACAGCCATTACTGGTAGCCCACCGGGCAGATCGTAACACTTCTCTGAATAATAAACAGGTAATTTTTACTCAGAAAGGGCGAATGTTAGACATTTTTTAAAAAAGACTTTTATGTTGCTTTTTTTCTGGCAGTCCTTAATCTCTAGTCAAAATAAAGGAATTTTTCCTGCAGCATAATGTTTTTGCAGAAATTAGGGTGGCAATACCCCCTTACAACACGATAAGGGTAGGTTACAAGTACAAGATATTCACTTTGTTAATGACTACTGTTAAATAAGTAGTGACCATTACTTTGTTTCTGTCCTGCAAGCAGTTTCCTAAATGTGACAAAAAATTATATTATTTTTCTCAAGCATTGGAAGAGTCTACCGCTCTTGCTATTCGACCTGGACCATGGGCTGCCTATCTCAATATTGACATTATCACCTCAGGAATAATCTGTCAAAATTTGTCGGCATGTTTGCGATACGCGTTGTATAATGCGCGACAAATCTGGCAGATGATAATTTCTAAGGTCCAAAATACAAGAAAAAATTAAAATTCATAGCAATGTACAATTCTTTTTAACTGGTATGAAATAAACTGAAACAATGCTACCACTAAATAAAATTTTAACCCGCATCAAATATTGGCTAGATTTTCTAAAAAAATGTTTTTTACTTTTTTTAATTAGATATTTGTGTGGTTTACTTTTAAAAATATCGTTTTGCCATTCAAATATGTGGGCCATTTACAAAGCATTAAATTTTTTAAGCGACAATATCAATATAATTTTAACAAACATCCTGACTAAATAAAAAAATTTATTTTCAGTAATAATCCTTAAAAAACTAAATTCAAGAAATAATTTCCGACGAAAAGTGGGTGTTATGGCACCGATTAAGATAATAGCAATTTTTAATTAGTGTTGACTTAAAATAATGCGTTATAGCGTCTTTTAGACAAAACTTTCTAGTTTCCTATCGAGAAACGGAATCTTCAGGCAGTATTTTGGGCTGACATACAGCCAGAAAAGAACTCTCTATGAGTGTAACAATTAACGGATTTATAAAAATTAACTAATAATTATCTTATGAAATAGAAATAAAATTATTCTCACTTGTCTCGAAGGGCAGTGAAACAAGTTTCAACATCGGCGGAGTGTCTAAAAGTCGAAAACGTCACTTTACAATCTTGATCGCTACTGGATCATGTGAAAAAAAATTGTGTTGTTGATTACAACATGCCACTAATTAGCATATTATGAAGAAACTTATCAGTGCGAAGAAAGTGTATCAAGTATGTTTGGAAGATAGTTGTAAAAAGGGGTAGCGCACGCAATATCGCAAACTACAGTAACATACAATAAGGCAAATAGATAGCGTGGTCAGTGACGCTGCAGGGCGCAGTCATGCGGGGAGCATGAGATACGGGGGCATGAGTGGCCGAAAAAAACACGATCCACACGTGCTGACAAGAGCAGGGGGAAAGTTATTCACGTGTACGATGCGTCACGAAAATATTTTCGAAACAGTAGGCTCTTCAATTTACACACGGTTATCATACATTCTGAATAGGAAGTAAAGTTCTTAATACCAAACAACAAAATCATTATAAAAATATTTCAAGGTGCACAATTACATGACTAAATTTCGCCATGTCATTCCAACTCTATGTAGAATGGAATTAGAAACCAAAAATATATTATAAATTGCCAAAATAAAATATTTTCAGGTGAAAAAATACTTTGCACAATTTAATGCCATTGAAAGCTATACGTCGTTTAGACAAATAACTGTTTAAAAAAAAAAAATTAAAATAATTTTTAATCATATTAAATTATGTTGAAGTTAAGACGTGGTTTCTTTATTTGATATCATGGAGTTTTACATAATAGCTAGTATTACATCAATTTTGCAACATATATTTCTGCATATGCGGGCCTAATGATTTTGATGTTTTTATTCGTTATTATTCGAAAAACAATCAACAATTATTATTCAAAAATTATATTTTTTTCAACCATTAATGTTAAATATAATTTTAAAAAAATATGCATTAGGATAAAATAAACCTGGCCAAAATATACTAAGTAGTACTTCATATTCAGTTTTTGATATTTTGGTAATTCACAAACAGTCAGACCTTTCAGAATACATTATAGAGTGTTGTTCTTTTGCGTTTCTTAACCCGTTCAGTCCTGAATTCATTTACCAGTTCAAATGTTGCATTTGATCAATTTTTAGATGTGAACTGGTCGAGCGTGCTTCTCGCAACCAGTGAACAACATTGGTGTAAGCATTAACCATTCACTAACGAGAGTTGCAGAAACTTCAACTAGTGAGATTACTAGCAAGGAAGACGCTCAGTACACCGGCCACTGACTCCTTGTTGTGTACAATGCCGACCATAAATATCCTTCATGTGCAACATGTCCTCCATCATGGACATCGTGACTGAACGCGTTAATAAGGCAGCTGCTCAGTTCTCTATATCGCTCAAAGTGTATCGATTAATGCACCGGCAGTATGGTTACAAAAAATATTAAGACGACGTTTGAAAACTATTAGCTACTATTATAACTCTTGTCAACAAATTTAACATTTAACGTATTTGCCGTCTGAAAGAGCTTCAACGTACATCTGCAAATGAAAATGGTGTATGTTACAGAGCTTGAAAGTGAGCTGCGTGTATATACGTGTGCTCTTTCACTATTTTTCGTCTAACTTGTGCGGAATATGGCGTAACTGTGTGAGGAAGAGCAAGAAAGTTTTATCTGTAAGAAAATTGATATGGCCTGTGAATACTGTATACAAACACTAATGTGTTATATAGAAATCAGCTTACACGAACCCCACATACTGGTAGTATCATAAAAATGCTTGTTCGTGGGACATACAACTGTGATGCACGCTATTACAGTGAATGGAATTATATGTAGACTCGACTTTTCAATCTGATGTTGGGACTTTCACGTAGCTTACTTTCAAGTAAATTAAGTTACGGCTGTGAGAATTGAACAAAATTTTTTGTTATCATACCACCAAACAACCGCTCTATGGGAAATGCAATCTCGTTTTCAGCTGACTTTTGCTCAAGGATGCTGTCGTTGTAAACTCTGAAGTTTCTGTTCACAGTCTGAAGAACTGGATCTTCAGCATCTGCGATGTACGTCAACCACGCCTCGTGATTAGCGGCCCATAGGGTTCCACGTTGGGCCAAGTCTGTAACCGTGTTTATTGGTGGCTCATACCTGCATAAAGATATTGAATATTTTTATCATCTATTCTAGTACAGATAATCAAGGCAATGGCTACAATTTATTGAATAAAGAAGCAGTTCTTAAAATAACTATAAGAACGTGTGTAAATGTAACATATTAAGGCACATTTCATTCAGAATTACGATAAAATCAAGATTAAATAATTTTATTGTGTTTTGTAGCTATTACAACGACACTTAAATATGTAAGTAGGAGTTTGGTGTATATCCTGAACGTAATTTGCTCTATGTATTTTTACCTGCACCTAAATGTACGTTGTCAAACTCAAATTCCTTACTACCGTGAAAAACTGCCAAAAAGTAAAATCAATAAAGGTCAACCATTTTATAATATTAAGTATAAATGTCAGAAATGTCGTCTTGTTACCATGGTAAACGTGTAGAGGAATATATGAATAAATTAATATGTAATTATCAAAGTATTTACATTTATCTTCAAATAAGTGTGTCTGTAATCCCGTCTAATAATAACAGTAAGATGAAAACAAGTACCGTTGTAATTTTTTAAACATGTATGGAGGCAATGCTTACACGCTGTATTCCATAGTGTGTTTTTTGAGGTTTTTTTCAAACCATCAAGGGCAGTTTTATTTCATTGCTTTATTTAATATTTTATTGTAACTAAAACCGGTGCAAGTAAACCACATTCAATAACGGCAAGTATTTATGAAAATATATTAAATCCACCTCCTTTAAAACATGTTATGTTTTCTCCAGTACCAGGATTACTCTATGTATCCAATAAAACTTAAAACAAAATTTGATGTATATATATAAAATTATTTAATAAAGGTAACGTATATATTTTTTGTATTGCCTTTCCATTTTAAGTTTATTAAAACAAGTAATTGAAATTAATTTATTTTGTGATTTCGAAGGCAAAACCAACATTTGTTAACCTCTGCGTTGTAATGTCATTGAAATATTTTATTTATTAAAGCTTATGCATTAATTAATATACAAACTAAATTATGGCCTTGTAATAATAAATTATCGGGATGAGTGTGATTTAAAATGCGATTAACAGAAAAATTTACAGTATAATGATTATGATGAGTCTGAGGCCATTGCGTCTGGTCTAGGTGCTAGGAGCCGGCTGATGGCCTCTTGAATTTCGCTTTTTACACGATTTTTTTATTTCCCTTTTTTTACTTGAAATAGAACATTTTTCGCTTAACTTTTTCTTTTTAACTCCAAGTTTCCCCTTTCCCATTAAATTTTCCCATTTTTCCCTTAAAAAGCACTGAACCCCTCATTTGCAAAGAACGAGCCCCTTTTTTGCAAAAACAAGTCATTGGAAGCATTTNACCTTAAAAAGCACTGAACCCCTCATTTGCAAAGAACGAGCCCCTTTTTTGCAAAAACAAGTCATTGGAAGCATTTAGGGAACTCGTTTTTTTACATATTACCTTTACCTTGACCCTGTTCCCATAACCTTATATGACATTAAAACTAAACATTTCGAAAAATTTAAAAATTCTCAAAAACATTAAAACATTTATAAAAATAAAAATAAATATTTTAAGAAATATTTCAAGATGTACATTCAGGAGGTCAGATGATTGAAGACAGGTGGATTGACTAAACTCCAGACACAACCGGCCCTCGCCAGGTCAGCCAGTGTCCATCTCGTCCGCCATGTTGGGTGTTGATGACATTGACTTTAATCCCAGTAACATTTAACATTGAAAAGCAAAAAATTTAAAAATACAAAAACCAAAAAATTTGAAAAAATTCCAAAACAATTAAAAACCGAGGTAAAAATTACACTGATGTAACACGACTGCCATTTTGTATACAAATGACCTTGACCTTAACACAATACCTTAACCTTCAATAACTTCAAAGACAAAAAATTCACAAAATTATTTTTAAATTTTTCCAAAAAATGATAAAAATTGCTAAAACTAATTATTTTAATTGTAAAAATTATATTTAAAAATTATGTAAAAAGAGTATAAAATTTTTTTTATTTAAAATGATTTGGCTTGTAGAGGATGGGGGACTGGAACAGACCAGCCTCCATCACATGACGTCACCCAACCGCCATATTGAATACAAGTGACATTGATATTGACCTTTGCCCTCGAACCCACAACCTTGTATGTTCTTAAACAAAAAAAACTGTAGGGATAAATATTATCATTTAAAAATTAAAAAAATAGTAATAATTATAATTATAATGATTGAATTTTAAAAAAACTAAAAATTCCGAATTTTCCGTAGCACCGGGTCCAGAAGCCGACAATCACCAATGTTTCTCATTAATTCATTAGACTGTTACCCTCCACATGATCTTCCAATCTTTCTCATTGGTTGATTACATGTGATAGCTTAAGCCCCACGTATCCCCCCCCCCACGCCACTAATCCGAAAACCCCAACAATCCCACCCAAAGGTGTATTTATAGATTGATTACTCATGTTCGTTTGCCCGTACGCCAAAGTTTCCGATAGGTTTATTGGTCGAGAGGCTTCCACCCACCTCAACTTTGCTCATTCTGTCGAAGGCATTCCGTCAACTTATATAAATTTTTTCGTTTATAATTCGTATTAATTTACATTAACAAGGTGTTACTTGCGTATTAATGATCAATTTCGCCACCGGAAGATCTGCCGATTTAGCCACCATGAAGGTTGTTGTCGAACTTGACCATGGGCCTAGGCAACCTTTAACGCAAAACATCTAGAAAATATAACAAAATCGACAAAATTCCCAAAAAAACTACGGATAAATTACAATATTGACAGCGACTACCATCTTGAAATACATTTTACTTGGACACCATTCCATCATGCTCAGTTACCCCTTGTGATCTGTGTTCCATACACCATCTGGTATTTATCCATGCTATGTTATTCCATTTCATCCATTTTAGTTTCCATGACTACCACCATCTTACATAACATAGGCACTATGTTTCCTAAATAAACATTATCTATCATTCCATATCAGCTATCTATAATTTAATTTGTTTAAGCTACCAGACAATCCAAAGAAACAAACATTCTCTAGTGCTCTGTCTTTGCCATGTTCACCATCTTTGATTTCGTTTTTTTCTTAGTTTCCTTCCTTTGATAGTCTATCATTCATTCTTGATTTTGTCACAGGTCATCATATTTGATTTGATTCATGATCTACCATTCCACCTCCATTTAATAGCCTGCTTATTACTCGGTTTCCTCAAAGCACCAAATTAGATTACACCATTTCTGCAATAATTATTTATAAAATATGATCGTTTCCAATAACCTTCAAGATNAAAGCACCAAATTAGATTACACCATTTCTGCAATAATTATTTATAAAATATGATCGTTTCCAATAACCTTCAAGATCTTCCATTAAGTTATAAATTTATGTTTGCTGGAAAAATAACTGCGGTGTATTACATCAGTTCTGGGAATGTAGACATTTATTAAAGACCTCTCTTCGCCATGTACTGCACTGAAGAAAGACTGGCAAGGCTCATCTCAGTGTTAACCTTCCCCTCCCTACATCATTCAGGGTACAATTNAAAGCACCAAATTAGATTACACCATTTCTGCAATAATTATTTATAAAATATGATCGTTTCCAATAACCTTCAAGATATTCCATTAAGTTATAAATTTATGTTTGCTGGAAAAATAACTGCGGTGTATTACATCAGTTCTGGGAATGTAGACATTTATGAAAGACCTCTCTTCGCCATGCACTGCACTGAAGAAAGACTGGCAAGGCTCATCTCAGTGTTAACCTTCCCCTCCCTACATCATTCAGGGTACAATTTCTTTAACTTCAATAGCTTATTTCTAAGACTTCTACATCCAAACTGCTTAGAATATAATACAGTTTTAATCTGCTCTTTTTTATACATTTTAACATATACCTTTCCTACATTATCAATGATTATGCACATTCAGTTCTACACAAGAAATCTTGAAGTATAACTTTAAAATCATCATATTTTGCCCACATTATTTCATTTATTAATATTATTATGCTCGCTTACAGTATCGGCTTGTAATGGCAGATCTGAAAGCCAAGACTACCTTATCACTATATCAGATAAAGTAGGAATGTTAATATTAGGTACATCAGCACTAGCGAGAATTAAAAATATTTTGTTTATTAAATGAAAACATATATTTTTTACATACAACAGACTACAAACATAAAAAAACAGAATCCTCACTTTCTCCATACAAAACAAGCAGTGTATTTTGTGCACCATGCTCACTTTTCACACTATTAATATAATCTGCTTATACGCAGCTCGAAACAGTCTACACTAGCAATCATCCACCTAGACTCCATAGCCAAATATTCTTCTAATTGAAGATAATTTTTTTCTTTCAAGGCCTCTACAGNCTAGCAATCATCCACCTAGACTCCATAGCCAAATATTCTTCTAATTGAAGATAAATTTTTTCTTTCAAGGCCTCTACAGTCTCTTGTATGCTATAAAAGTTGTGCAATGCTTTATCTGCGGTCTTGAATGCCCACCGGATGTTTATTTAATCCAAAGGTTTGAGGTTTTTCAGGTAAACTCCAGCCAAATATTATTTTTTATCCGATATTTTTGGAATACCTCTGTTAATTGAGTGATTATTAATTACATAATGTGGTCCAGGTATTTCGGAGAAAAAAAGTTATTTTCAATTATATAATCCTTAAATTCCCTAGAATGCTGATGTTTTTTGGGTAGATTCCATTCGATCTGATACAGACAATCGCTAGTATAGGGAATTTCTTAGCTGCAAGAACTCTGCCTTTACAGTCATTGGTAGGTATCTTCACATAATCACCTCGTTTGATCAGACGTTTGCACTTAACACATTGTTGCATAACACAGGTAAGGACCATTCACACAAGTTGATATTTCGTGCTTCCTTGCACTTTGGCTGTAGGCAAATATTTTGTCATAGTTACAACAACGAAGCCTTGACGAAGTCATCGATAACGGCACTGCTTTAGGTTCTCCATCCGAAGTAGTCGATTACATTCCCGAAGTAGATGGTGACACTGCTGTAAGTGACATATCCGAAGAAGCCGGAGGTGTTGTCAGCGTCATGCCTGAAGAAGTCGATGGCAACTCTACAGTAGACGACCCATTCTAAAAAGTCGATGATTCTTTCGGCGACATAACTGAAGAAGCCTATTGCGATGCTACTGTAGGCAAGCCGCTCGAAGAAGTCGATGGCACTGCTGGTACCACTCCCGAAGAAGTTGACGGCTTCGTCGGTACCATGTCCGAAGAGGTCGATGGCACTTCCATAGATCCCATTAGCTTTGGAAGGTCCGACGACACCACAGATGCCGAATAAAACTTTAAGTCAGAAGCGAAGCCGCAAAAGCTAGCCGAGACGATCCAACTTTCGCGTCAGCCGCTGTCAAAATAAACTCTCAGTTGATCACCAACTACTTATAATATACGCATATGTAAGCCCTATGACAGCATGTTGACATTGAACCAATCATATTACGCCAACAAGACATTGTGCGGACATCCACGAACCATTCACAAGTTTCCCATGTCATTGCAGCTGGCTAATAGTAAGTAGGCATTTAGTATCCCACTTAGTACCAAACTTAGCAACTCACATAGCACTGCACTTAGCACCGCACTTTGCATTACACACATCATAAATGACTTATAATGACCCATTTTGCCCCATAAATGACACATAATGGAACATGTATGACAAATATCCATAATAGACAACAAAGCACCTGTAATTCCCACACCCAAATATATATATATAACATTGGGGGGGGGAAGGGGGGTTATAATACTATCAAAATTTTTGATNTGGGGGGGGGAAGGGGGGTTATAAAACTATCAAAATTTTTGATTCTCTCTCATCTGCAAATACAAGTGTAAACCATCTTCCATTAGTAAAATATTTAACCCTTGTCGCGATGGGAAAACCAAACACATATTTGAACCCATTTTATATATACACCCACGCATAAAAGAAAAAAGCGGGAAAAAATTATCTAGTAACCAACTGAAGATAATACACTTAAAGCCCCGAACGGTGCTACATATTTATATTTCCTAATCGAAGCGATATACCGAGGTGAAAAAACCCCAGAGTTTTAAATTGAATTATTCTTCCACTTACAGAGGTTAAGTCTACGTTTACACACCAAAAAGCTTACCATTTAAAAAAATTAATAAATAAAGAAATTTCAGTCCCCTTATATCTTTTGTTTTTAATTACAGTGTCATAATATTAGAGATAAATTCCGATACTTAAATATCCCCAAGTTCATTATGAACATGCAGAGATACATACGCACTTTGGCAATGACAAGGTATCACATAGGCACACAAACGATAGATTTTCGAAAGATCAGAAGCGAGAGCTTAATCTCACATTACCGGTGTTCATTTTTACGACCAACTTTGTGCACCTCCATCATGTCCAGAAATATTTCTGATGGTTGTTTGCACACTTGCGCTCTATTAGCCCCTCGCAATGCTACGAAGATACAAAATCTCGTATAACGCAAGCACATTAGCAATAGATTCACACAAGACATATTAAATATACTTATGTTTACTCACAAAAGGTTTATTACTCATGCGCAATTAAAAAATATCAGACTGCAGGAGAGATTACNAATATACTTATGTTTACTCACAAAAGGTTTATTACTCATGCGCAATTAAAAAATATCAGACTGCAGGAGAGATTACTCAGGTCAGAAGGCCTACTGCAATCGGTGAAATTATAAATATTTGTACACATCATATCAGGCTCCTCATCGAAAACGGCACCCAAGTCCAATTATGCAACGATGACCTCTTCGAAGGAGGTCTACCACAAAACCAGCCCATTCTTTACTCAGCCTCTTCCCTCCAAATCGACGATACGAGTTCGATTCCCAGCAGGGTCGCTCCCAGATTTTCGCCCTTTGATTCCTCAAAAACATTTCTTTCTTAATTCGTTTGTTTGTTAAACAAAACTCAGTAGACCTAAACAGCACGAGAAATACACAACACTTCAGATTGAACCATATTTCCCGTAACGCAAATTCTCGTTAAATTTTCTTTAAAACCCAACCTCTAGAATTCAATTTATACACCACTGAAATTATACTTTTTTTTAGAAAAGCAGTAGGGTAATATTCAGTCAACTAAAAGTGCACAACTAATAGCACATAATTGTATTATCCTACTTTTTCTAGCATAAAATTTTGCCTTTCTATGGTATTTACAGATGCTGGGTATTACACAATGGTTTCATTCGATGTAACCCCTTTCCTTAATTTCACCTATGATTAAAAATATATCATTACAGTGCAAGGCAATTTATTGTCTGAGTCTGTGAACAAGTTCATTGGGGTCTTCATGAAATATATATTCCATGTTCTTGTCGTCTTCTGCATTATTCACGAAACTTTTATCAGAAAAGCCGGTGAAGGAAATTTGGTTTCATGTGTGTATTAATACAAAATAGGTACAAAAAAGTCTTAGGTTTCTTCATCGGATCACGGGTTACATAAATTATAATTCATTAAAGGAGGTTTACAATAGTATTTGCAGATGCAAGCGTGTCGAATATTCTGATAGATTTTATCCCTACAAACTGTTTAACATAAAGGTCATTATGGGTCATTCTGGGTCATTATAGATCAATAATGTATCATTCATGGCTCATTTAGAGGTCATTATTTCTCATGTATGGGTCATTATCGTTCAGTTATGCATCATAATGGGTCGTTATTTGTCATTTATGGTGTGTGTAATGCTAAATGCGGTGCTAAGTGTAGTGATAAATGAGGTGCTGTGTGCGGTACTAAGTGGGATACTAAATGCCTACTTACTATTAGCCAGCTGCAATGAAATGGGAAACTTGTGAATGGTTCGTGGATGTCCGCACAATGTCTTGTTGGCGTAATATGATTGGTTCAATGTCAACATGCTGTCATAGGGCTTACATATACGTATATTATAAGTAGTTGGTGATCAACTGAGAGTTTATTTTGACAGCGGCTGACGTGAAAGTTGGATCGTCTCGGCTAGCTTTTGCGGCTTCGCTTCTGACTTAAAGTTTTATTCGGCATCTGTGGTGTCGTCGGACCTTCCAAAGCTAATGGGATCTATGGAAGTGCCATCGACCTCTTCGGACATGGTACCGACGAAGCCGTCAACTTCTTCGGGAGTGGTACCAGCAGTGCCATCGACTTCTTCGAGCGGCTTGCCTACAGTAGCATCGCAATAGGCTTCTTCAGTTATGTCGCCGAAAGAATCATCGACTTTTTAGAATGGGTCGTCTACTGTAGAGTTGCCATCAACTTCTTCAGGCATGACGCTGACAACACCTCCAGCTTCTTCGGATATGTCACTTACAGCAGTGTCACCATCTACTTCTTCGGGAATGTAATCGACTACTTCGGATGGAGAACCTAAAGCAGTGCCGTTATCGGTGACTTCGTCAAGGCTTCGTTGTTGTAACTATGACAAAATATTTGCCTACAGCCAAAGTGCAAGGAAGCACGAAATATCAACTTGTGTGAATGGTCCTTACCTGTGTTATGCAACAATATGTTAAGTGCAAACGTCTGATCAAACGAGGTGATTATGTGAAGATACCTACCAATGCCTGTAAAGGCAGAGTTCTTGCAGCTAAGAAACGCCCTATACTAGCCATTGTCAGTATCAGATCGAATGGAATCTACCAAAAAAAAAAACCAGCATTTAAGGGCATTTTAAAGAATATGTACTTGAAAATAACTTTGTTGGTACGTAAATTCCTGGACCACATTAAGCAAAGGGTAATCACTCCATTAACAGACGAAGTCGAAGAATAGTCGATAAAATATAATGTTTGGCTGGAGTGTACCTGAAAAACCTTAAAACTTTGGATTAAATAAACATCCGGTGGGCATTCAAGACCGCAGATAAAGCATTGCACAACTTTTATAGCATACAAGAGATTGTAGAGGCCTTGAAAGAAAAAATGTATCTTCAATTAGAAGAATATTTGGCTAAGGAGTCTAGGTGGATGATTGCTAGTGTAGACTGTCTCGAGCTGCGTATAAGCAGATTATATTAATAGTGTGAAAAGTGAGCATGTTGCACAAAAGACACTGCATGTTTTGTATGGAGAAAGTGAGGATTCTTTTTTTATGTTTGTAGTCTGTTGTATGTAAAAAACATATATTTTCAATTAATAAACAAAATATTTTTAATTCTCGCTAGTGCTGATGTACCTAATATTAACATTCCTACTTTATCTGATATACTGATAAGGTAGTCTTGGCTTTCAGATCTGCCATTACAAGCCGATACTGTAAGCGAGCATAATAATATAAATTAATGAAATAATGTGGGCAAAATATGATGATTTTAAAGTTATACTTCATGATTTCTTGTGTAGAACAATCACTGAATGTGCATAATCATTGATAATGTAGGAAAGGTATATGTTGAAATGTATAAAAAAGAGCAGATTAAAACTGTATTATATTCTAAGCAGTTTGGATGTAGAAGTCTTAGAAGTAAGCTTTTGAAGTGAAAGAAATTGTACCCTGAATGATGTAGGGAGGGGAGGGTAAACACTGAGTTGAGCCTTGCCAGACCTTCTTCAGTGCAGTACATGGCGAAGGGAGGTCTTTCATAAATGTCTACATTCTCGGAACTGATGTAATACAAAGCAGTTATTTTCCAGCAAACACAAATTACGAACTTATTGGATGATCTTGAAGGTTATTGGAAAGCACCATATGTTATAAATAATTATTGCGGAAATGATGTAATCTAATTTGGTGCTTTAAGGATACCGAGTATTCAGCAGGCTACTGAATCGAGTTGGAATGGTAGATCATGAATCAAATCAAATATGATGACCTGTGACAAAATCAAGAATGAATGATAGAGTATCAAAGGAAGGAATTTAATAAAAAAACTAAATCAAATATGGTAAATAAATAAATGGCGTCGGGGGAGTGCACCCGGGGATAGGCAACACCCTCTGAGTGATGGTCTTTCCAGTTGGGACCCAAAGGTGACCGTCATCCCCGGGCATGACAGAAGTGAGACCCTAGAACGGAGTGGCGCTGGAATGCAGGGGCGGGGGAAACTGGAGTATCCCGAGAAACCCACCGGCAAGCGGCATATTCCAGCACGATTCCAAAATGCCAAAATCCGGGAGTGAACCCACCGGGGATCGGGCCCGGATCACCGTGGTGGGAGGCGAGCGTCCTGGGCACTACGCCACCGCTGCCCCTATCAAAGATTGTGAACATGGCAAGACAGAGCATGAGAGAATTTTTGTTTCTTGGGCTTTCTGGTATCTTAAACAAATGAAATTATAGATAGCTGATATGGAATGATAGATAATATGTATTTAGGAAACATGGTGCCTATGTTAAGTAAGATGGTGGTAGTGATGGAAACTAAAATGGATGAAATGGAATAACATAGCATGGATAAATATAAAATGGTGAATGGAACACAGATGAGAAGGGATAACTGAGCTTGATGGAATGGTGACCAAGCAAAATGTATTCCAATATGTTAGTTGGTCTCAATAATGTCATTTATCCGTAGGTTTTTTGGGATTTTTTGATTTTGTGATTTTTTATAGATATTTTGTGTTAATGTTTATCTAGGGCCAATGTCAAGGCCGACTACAACCGACATTGTGGTTAAACGGGCATTTCGCCCGTTGACGAAATCAATCAATTATCCACTAGCATCGTCTAGGTGATGAACATGAAAACGAATGGAAACGAATAAATGAATATGGTGGACAGAGTGCCTTCAGAAGAATGAGTAAAGTGGAGGGGGTAGAAGCCTGTCGATTAATTAAGTAATGAATATCATTGGTGTTTGGCGAACGAGTGTGAGTATTCAAACAGTAAAGAAACACTTTGTTGCTGGTCGGGGTGAAGCGAGCACATCTAATCAACCAATGTGAAAGTTTGCCGGAGGGGGGAAGGGAACCGACTAATTAACCAATGTGAAACATTGGTGAGGGTCAGTCGGCTACTGGACGTGGTGCTGAGACAAACTTCGGAAATGTTAGTTTTTTAATAATATTTTATAATCATTCATAATTTATGAATGACTAATTAATTTTTATTTATCGAACATTTTTGTGATACTATTGGTTTTTGAGGTCATACAAAGTAATGGTGCCAAATTAAAAGGTCAAGGTCACTTGGATTCTATATGGTGGTGGGTTACATCATATAATGGAGTTTTGTCGGTTCCAGTCCCCCGTCCCCTCTAAGTCAGAACATTCGAAATTTTTATTGTAAATTTTTTAGTAATAATTTTATGTATACTTGACATATTTTTAAAAAAAAATTTTTGCTATTTTTATATATATTTTTTTGGGGGAATTTAAAAAACAATTTTGCGAATTTTTTGTGCTGTAATGTTATTCAAGGTCAAGGAATTGGGTCAAGGTTAAGGTAAACTGGATCCGAGGTGGCATTCGGGATTACATCAGTTTAATTTTTGCATTGGTTATTTATTTTTTGTAATTTTCTGGGATATTTTTTTTAATTTTTGGCTTTTCAAGGTCAAAGGTTACTGGTCAAGGTTAAGGTCATCAATATCCAACATGGCGAACTAGATGGACACTGGCCAACCTGGCGATGGCCAGTCGTGTCTGATATTTAGATGATCTACCTGTTATCAACCCCAGAGATCCTACATGTAGTTCTTTAAATGATTTCTTAAAATATTTTTTTCAATTTTTTATATTTNTGTTATCAACCCCAGAGATCCTACATGTAGTTCTTTAAATGATTTCTTAAAATATTTTTTTCAATTTTTTATATTTTAAAATTTTTTTTTTTAAGTTTGTAGATTTTTTTTTTGGAATAATAGAATTTTTTTAGTTTCAAGGTCATACAAGGTATCGGACACAGTGTCAAGGTCAAGATCATCGGACGAGGTCAAGGTCATATGTAAAAACGAGCCCGTAAAATGCTTTCGATGGCTCGTTTTTGCAATAAAGAGTGTTCGTTCTTTGCAACTTAGGTTCTCGGTAATTTTTGAAGGAAATTCTAACATTTAATAAAGAAAAGTAATATTTTCAGTGAAAAAAAAAAAATTTTAAGCGAAAAATTGCCGATTTCATGTGAAAAAAGGGAAATTTTAAGAGAAAACGGGTGAAACGGAAAATTCAAGATTACAGCGTCTGGCTCCTAGCTCCTACGCCAGACGCCGACGCCCCAGACTCATCATAATAATACTAGTCTGGACAATNTACAGCGTCTGGCTCCTAGCTCCTACGCCAGACGCCGACGCCCCAGACTCATCATAATAATACTAGTCTGGACAATATATGAGATAAACGGCGAAGACACGCTTAGTGCATGGAAGAAATAAAAATTCTTGTTTGCTTTGTTGGTGAAGTAGTGATCAATGATTTTATGGCGGATACCTCGGTAAGGTGAGAACGGATGAGAGACCAGCACAGTAGGACGACGTTATCAGCAGGTACATAAAACCCAGCCAGAGCATTAAGTGCCTCACTGCAACGTGTTGATTATCTTCTTCTGGCATCTGCAGTACCAACAGCCCCACAGTGCGCAAAGCAGAGTCAGTTAATGTGGTGAAGCGGTCGCAAGTAGCACTCCCTGAAACAGTTCAGTAAAAAACGTAGACATAATGTTAAAAAGCTCTTAGTTTAATATAAACGTGACATAAAGGAAAATAATTATCTTGAACTACCAATACATTTATTGACATAAGAATGTTACAGTGCTTCATAGATAGTTTTCGAGAATTTTATTCTTATATTCGTATGTTGATAAACTTTATACCTTCGTTCCGGGTTTCTGTTAAAATCATTGTAAGTAATACATGCGTTGGCTATAACTAGTCTCCTGTAGCAGATAATTCTGTACAAAATAACAAGTTTTAGCTTAAATTATTTATTAAATAACTGTATTTATTAGACATGAATAATATCGAGTAATTTTTAAGTTCTCTCTTAGTTTGAAAAAAAAAATGAATTATACTTTATTTCGCGTGTTTGCACTTATACGCATGTAAGTGCGAGAAAAGTGTTATTATCTAAAACAGCAGACAACTAATGAAATTTGCCTTGTTTACTTTGCTACCTCTTGCCTTATAAATAACTAATGATTAATTATGATTAAGAAACACAACCTCAAAAATAAGTGTTCACAAACAAACAAAGTGCAATAAGGCAACAAGCAATCAAATGGCACATAATTAAATACTTTTCGCCAGCAATACAATTATTCTGAGTTAGTTTGTAAAATTCAACTGAACATTTTCTCCAGGCTCATAGAAGTTAAATTCTAAAACATGCAAATTACATAATTAACTACAAATACTCATGAAACAACTCCTCTCCACACACATAACAATCTCATTCTTTCAGTATGGAAGCTCATTAACTATAATTTGTTGTATTTTTCCTCACCGCATATTGTTTTACCACAACGTATAATCTTTTGTAAATTTCAACTGGCACATAAATACACGGTAAATAACGCCTTGTATTAATTACATCTATCATTAAGGTTATTTTGTGAAATAAAATAAATTTCATTTAATTGCATTTGAATCACAGTGACATAAACACTTTTTTTTAAGTAATGCTTTTCATAATTTCCTCAAAAAATTAATCGAACGAGAAACGGAAATATTCAATTACTTATTATACAATTACCAAAATGGAATCCGTATATATATATATATATATATATTAAAATTTCTTTGAATTGTCGCACAACAAACTATCTGCAGCATAGTTGAAAAAAAACCATTATGATTATAACTGCAATGACAGATAACTTCCGTCCAATGCAATTAAAGAGTTTTAAATTAATATCCAAAAATATTGGAATTTAGCCATCAGACTTACTCGAAGATTTGAAGTTAATCCACACTTAGTGTGCCAAAAATATGTTGTATGCCCGAAGGACAGTAACATTTTTAAAGGTAACTTATGTATTATGTACGAAGCAAAAACCCTGGCGACTTTCAGATACGGGAGCGCTGAGATGAGACAAAACCCTGGACAGAAAATCTGTCTGAACTAAATGGCTATACCTAGGTATGCAGCCTCTGCCTTGGCCACCACATGTAGCGCGACCATAGTGACCACGAGTGAACCACTGACGGCCGCCCATGACCAGGTACTTAATGGCAGCACTGGCACCTTCCAAGCAGGCAGCAGTCGAGGTCTAGGCACCAGGCATGTCACTGCACTGATCACGTGTGGGTACGTGAAGTCTACGAAGCGGTAGATGCTGTGCCACAGGTACATCGAACCGAAGCCCAACTCGGCCCTGTCCTCCGAAACTAGCCCAGCCACGCCATTACCTGTGAAATAGAAACGAAATATTGTTTTTGTAATTAATTGTTTGTTTACCTACAGAGGATGGGTAAATTGTCACGAGCTCTCTGGGACAGAGAGGAATGTCGCCAGTTGCTAACACATTGCAGAAGTGTCATGTCCTTGTTACAGAAAATAGCTACCAACATTGTGAAGTTTACGTAATGTGTTATACACGGGATGTAACAGGATCATTGCGACCAACTTCTAGAGGTAATAAGTAATGTAATGAGGAACAAGTTTTGTCAAGAGAACGGATGTCTGGAGACGCTCCGTTGAGACGTTAGGCGTCGTCCTATCAAAGGCACTGAGAGCAGCATTGGACCGCATGTGCTGTGCGCAGTTCGTTACCTGCTTCCTTCACCACATTCAACTACGCAGATCTGCGTCGTTGTCGCTTCCTTAGTCGAAACAGTTGTGTGTTCACTGTGACTGCGCTTCGTACACAAGACAAGTCATTGGCACTTATTCATCGTCAGAACTGGTGTATATGCATAAGCTATACGGTGAAGCTAGAGGTCGAGATTATTCGTGTATTTTTCTTTCTCCAATAGGGCAGATAATGTCGCCTATATATATATATATATATATATATGCAACAGTAATAAATAATAGTAATATGTAATAGGAATATACATAGTTATAATTGTTAATACTTTTATTTAATACAATGCATAATTTATATAACAATAAGCATATTTTATGGTAATATAAACACATTTCTAAAGGATATTATACCCTAATATAAATATATGTTAGTCCATAGGCAATGCTATCTGCCCTACCAGAGAAAGAAAATAAAACATACATAATCTCGGGGAAATAATAATATCTGGAGTTCGCGAGTATTTGATAATGGGAGCATTAATTTGAATAGCCCTAGAGTTATTTTTTGCCATCCATTATGATTTTTTTAAATCTACTAGTAAAACGAATCGCGATTATAGAGAATAATGAAAGTCAGCAGCGGCTCAGTTGACGTTTTGACACCGTGATTTGAACATTGATGTGGATATGAACACTCTCCTTGTACCGAAGATTATTCGCGTGTACGACTGGAAGTGATGGAAATTGTGTCGGGACTAACGCCTTAAACGTCGGATCGCCGACAGTGTCGATACTGCGACAACGTTTATGCATTCGAACACAATGCACGGCGACATTAGAAGAGTGAATATCCGAAGAACCCACCTCGTATGACTCTTAGCTGCAAAAAATGTCCTAGGCAGTTCGCACGAGGTTATAAGTTGAATAGACATGCCAAGGTAGGATTCCTTCTTCTACCGAGAAACGACATGTGACGACTTCACTTATTCCTGTTAACAATACGCCTGAATAATATGTAAACAGAAGGCTAGGGAACAATGGTCAATACAAGCAACGAACTGTGTGCCATACAATCGGTTCGTATGAAATATGCACTTTCTAAACTGACACTTAAACTTAACGAACTTCGAAAAAATAATGTAGCACCAGTAGCTACAAAGACTAATGTTCTCATCGATATTCCTACTTCAAAGGAAATGATACTCGTTGATGTTTGTGCTGACTAAGAAGTGGGTAATTCCTCTGCAGAAAAAAAGGAAGGGCCATGGATACGATAATGACGATAGTGTTGGCGGTGAAAAAAAAGGCTATTTTTTCGACGTCCTTACATATCTCCCCATCGGTTTTGCTGAAAAATGTGACTAGAAGAATGCAGAAGACGACAAGAACCCTGACTACATATTTCCTGAAGACCCCAATGAACATGTTTATAGACCCATACATTAGAATGCTTTGAACAGTAAGGAAATATCTTCATTCATAGGTGAACTTAAGGAAAGGGACTACATCAAATGAAACCATTGTATACTACCAATCATCTGCAAACATCAGAGAAATTCAAAGATTGAGTGAATGGAAAAAGGGAGATAATAAATATATGTGCTCTAAGAAGTGAACATTAAATTTATTAAACCTTGCCCTAATGCTTTTCTGAAAAATTTATTTAAACGGTAGTGTATAAAATCGAATGCAAGGGTCTGTTTTAAGTAAAAATTGCGTGAAAAAGTGCACTATGGGAAATATGGTTTTATCTGATGTATTCTGTCTTTTCGGGCTGGTTAAGTCGGCTGAGTTTCGTTTGACGAACGAACGAACTGAGAAAGAAATGTTTTTGAGGAGTATTTTTAGGAATGAGGAATGTTTTTCAGGAATATTTTTAAGAATGAGGAATGTTTTTGAGAAATTTTTTTAGGAATGAGGAATGTTTTTGAGGAATGTTTTTAGGAGTGAGGAATGTTTTTGAGGAATGTTTTTAAGGAATGAGAGGGCGAAAATTTGGGAGCGACCCTGCCGGGAATCAAACTTTTCTCGTCGTGTTGGGGCGAAGTGGACGAGTTAAGACTGGGTGGGTGTTGAGGTGAACCTACTGTGTGAAAACTGGTGTACTAAAGAAAGGATGCTGTGCGCGTACTCGTGATGGGAAATGAGAGCTCTAGCCGCTGCGTCGCTGCGGTCCCACACTTATGCGACATCGTGGAAGAGGTCATCGTTGCAAAATTGGCCTGGGGTGCTGTTTTCGATGTCGAGCCTGAACTGATGTGTCCAAATCTTCATAATTACGCAGATGGGAAAATGTCTTCTGACCTGAGCAATCTCTACTTCAGCCTGATGTTCTTTAATTTTGCATGTTTAATATACCTAATGTGCGTAAACATCAGTATGTTAAACATTTACTTGCGAATGTATTGCTTATGTGCTCGCATAATACGAGATTTTGTATCTTCGTGGGATTACGAGGGGCTGATAGAGCACAATTATGTTGGCAAGCATCAGAACGCTTTCTGGGCATGATGGTGGTGCACGAAGTTTGTCGCAAAAACTAACACCGATAATGGGGGATTTAGCTCTCGCTTCTGGCCTTTCGAAAATGTATTGTTCATATATATATATATATATATATATATATATATATATGATACACTGGCATGGCTGGGATGAAACATTGCCAACGTGCGTATGTATCTCTGCAGGTTCATAATGAACTGGGGCCTTTTTTAGAATGGGTATTTAGTCCGATATTACTTTGCAGAATTTGTAATTTTAAATAAATAATTTTGGGTGACTGATCGCTAATGTTTTTTATTTATTGTTCGTTCCCTTGGCGTGTAAACCTAGACGTTTCCTCTGAAGGTGCAAGATTAATACAACTTAAAAAACTAAGCTTGTTTCACCTTCGGAATATCGCGTTGATTCGGAAATATAAATATGTAGGAATATTCGGGCCATGATGTGTATTAACATAAGATCGTTAATGTTTTTTCTCCCTATTTCTATAATTGGTGGCTTGTTCTTTCTTACATTAATTTGGTTTCATACGTGTTTGTGTGTGTGTATATATATATAATCAATGTCAAACTAGATTTGTTTATCAGGTTTTGAAGTGTTATATATATACATATATAACACTTCAAAACCTGATGAACCTGATAAACCTGATAAACAAATNTAGACGCCAAAAGGCGTTAGGTTTTCCCGACACACACCAAGGGTTAAATGTTTCATTCATGAACGTAGGTTTACACTCGTATTTGTGTCAGTGAGCGGATCGAATATGGTGTTAGATTTTTCCCTCCAAACCGTTTAACACTATTTGATCACTCTGTATGAGAGCGTGAAAATATGTTTAAGTATCCGCATCAGCGGGTGAAAGGACTCGTTCATTGGGTTACGAAGAGAATTATAATGACCCGATTCGTTATATATTCCTAGGATTATTAGATTGGCCAACAATTATTCGGGTGCAAAATTGTAGCTTTAATACCAGTAAAATGCGAAATGGTATATTGATATGCCTGAAAAATGGAAAGAAACGCTGATACACAATAAATATTTTTTATTTATATAGTGATATGTTTAAGGTAAAACTTACATATTAGCCTGCATTACATGTTTCGATTTTTTTTAAATTCTATACGTACATATTTGCTTGTATTGCATGTTACGATGTTATTTTATTATTTTTAAGTTTGTAGTCCTTGAAACGAGGATAACTCGTGATCCTAAAAGCACGATATCGTGAATTGGAAGCAATAGAAAAAGGTGCAAATCCCCTTCCTCTTATAATGAACAGATGTAAATATGTTTTATTCGTGTCTGCCCACTCAATTCTTTTAAAATTGTAGTGTGAGATTATATTTTCTAGATGATGTGCAAGCTAACATTTTAATTAAAAATAAATAAAAGTTTACACCCTTTTGAAACGGAGCAAGTTGCTGTGAAAATGGGAACAAGTAAGGACTCGTCCAAGAAACCACCACGTCATTCGCCTGGAGTGATTTTCAAAAAATTAACTCGGCCGAACGAGTTGAGATTTGAACCCGGATCCCCCTCAAAATGTGTCTGCCCTTGTGAGAGCAGATATGTGTGTTTTATTATCCTATAAATTAAAGTTGTCGTGTGAGAAATAAAACATACTTTTGGAGCGACAAGCCCCCACCAACCACCCTGTGAACTCGAGCGTTCATTCGACTCTCCATAGGCCAGTACGCCAGAGCCAAGTCCAATACAACACCTGGTGCAGCGTGGCTGGGCGTGCGCACGAGCTCTGATTACGACTGCGCGTGTCTCTAGTTCACTTCTGCAATGGGACTCATATCCACTTCTTTAAATATGCTTTTGCCTTAATAGTTTTTTAATGCTTCTACCAGTCTCACCTGCAATTACAATATTTTGGGCTCTGTGAGTGTGTGTTTTTTTTACGTATGAGCTAGTGAAAAATGGATTTTTTTTTCTTCATATATCTTAGTTTTACAACATTACAACGTATTTTTAGTTTCACCAGAATTAATAAAGAATTTTACATATAATGTTATTATACGAAATGAAAAAAAAGGAAAAAAATGGGGTTTGAGCCAGCCCTTATTTATAAAAAATTGGTACAAAGAATTAATTTCCTATCATTTCTACCAACATAAATATAAAATCTCACGTCCTCTGTAATGCACTGGCTGCAATATTAGGGCGTGTCGAATTTTTTGACTTCCTTTTTCAAAAAATGAGGGGGGTCAAAAAGTTGTATTTTGGTTAGCGATTCACAAATATATTTACATGAACTGGCAATTACATTGGTTTGCTTGGTAAATAGGTACTTCAATTTCGTGATATTTTCACGATTCATGTAAAATTCGCAGCAAACTATCTTCTTTCAAGAAGTGCCTTCTTATCATTATTTCTGTTTGTACGTCTGCTCTAAGGTTAAGAATATACTTATATTTTACTATGACATCTGTAAAAATATTTTATGCAACTCGTAAAAGTGTTTAAACTAGCAATACTTATTTCCAGCTAAGTGTATTTTTATTATATTTTATTAATATCATACAAATAGTGACTTTTTTTCCCAGGCACAAATAGTTTCTTCCAATTTCAAAATCTGAAAATTCGGAACCATGGCTAGTAAAAGGAAGACATGATTGGCAACTTCCACTCACATGAGTAACTTCATTGGAACTGGTCAAGAAATGCTGCCTTCCGAACTCCCAACTCTGCGTGATGTTCTAAGATATGGGCTTCTGCTAAGAGAACAGAGTGTAGAGAATGTCACAAATTACCCAGCAGCCACTCTTGCAAAAAGGAGAGAGCAAATATTTGTTTTGTGGTGCCAATTTTAAATTCAAGATTCACAGTCCTGAAGACGATAGAAGAAAACTGGGAAAAGGCCAAAACATATCACTTGGCAGAGGAAACTGGAAGTGAAAGACGCTTCCATAGTAACGTTAGACAAACTCTTTGACATCCTCAATTGCAAGTGTGAGACTAACCTATGTCCAGAATTTTATGGTCCGTGTCCAGGTGGGGCCGACTGTAATCATGAAGTGCACATCTCCTGCTCTTGTTCTAAGGATATGAAGATCCTTGTCAAAGAACTAGTGTTTATTAATATTCAAAGAGAGAAGGTTGGATCTGTTGGACAGCATCAAATTGGATTACCAGATCTACCTGAGCACAGAAGACTTATTAAAAAGCAGAAGAGGCAAGAAGATGAATTAAGAAGAATTTATGAATATAAGCTGAAAAGGAAGGAAGAATTAACATTACAACCAGATGATATTACAGATGAAGAATCGGAAGATCCTTTGCAGATTCCATGTGATGATTCCGATGTACCTGCTACTGTAAGTACATGTCAATATATTACATAACAATTGCGCAATGTTGGTCTACGTGCTACAGCTGCCAATACAACAGCTGCATTTTTGGATGCTGGATTAATTACTGAAGGAGACAGGAGACTTGTGGTTGATCACAATAAAGTAAAAAGGGCACAAGAAAAAGTCATGAAAGCACTTGATGAAGAATTTCATGCTCGATGCAGGACAGGCAATATTGAATGTATCTTCATTGATGGACGCCAAGCTTTCACTAAGTACTGTTACAGGCAGACAACTCAAGTCATCAGTTTCCAAGTATTGTGAAAGAAGAGCATTACACTGTTTGCAGTGAGCCAGGTGGAAGGTATCTTTGCAATTTTACTCCAGAGAAAGACTTAACGAAAAGGAAACCTGCTGAAGTTATTGCTAACCATCTTGTGGATTTTTTTAAAGAAAAACAGCATTGATAAAAGTTTGCAGGCCATTGGTGGTGACTCAACGAATGTTAACACTGGTTGGGAAGGAGGGGTCATGCATTGGGTTGAGGCAAAGCTGAATCGTAAACTCATCTGGTTGGTTTTTGCTCTTCATACTAATGAGTTACCTTAGCGGCACTTGATCACCGAGTTGGATGGAAAAACTTTGTCTAACAACAAGTGGAGTGGTAAGATTGGCAACAGGTTTGATGCTGCAACAGAACTTGAAATCAATCCCTTATTTGTAAGAATATCCTTTCCAGAGCCTTTGGTTCCATTGTGTGACACTGTTGTTAAAGATCTCTCTAGAGATCAGGCTTATGGTTACAGGATAACTCAGGCCATAAGGACAGTTGTACTTCCAATTGATGTGGCATTACTATATATTGGTCCTGTAAGCCACTCTAGGTGGTTAACAACTGCGAATAGGATTTGTTGCATATGGGTTTCAAAATATGGCCTTAAAGGCAACAACTTGAAGACGTTACAACTGCCTGTGGAATACACTGTTGGCGTTTACTATCCCTGCTGGTTTACAATTAAATTGAAATTATCTTGGGTGGAAGGACTTCGCCACATTCTTTATCAATTGAAGGTCCTAAAATCTCAGAAGAAGGCAGTAGCAGATATTGTTTTGCCAACAATCCAACGTTCATCGTGGTTCGCATTTAGTGGAATGGTGCTTCAGACACTTTTATGCTCGGAGACCAAGCAGAAAGGAAAGCAGGTGTCCAGAAGATAATTGAATTAAGGAATGAAGATGATGATACACCAGGAGACCTATCTGTTCGGCCTAGGAAAACACCTGCATTAAATCCAAATGCAACTACCCTTTTGGAACTGATAGACGTCAGAAAAATTATATGAACCTCCACTTACTTTTAAACTCAAAATATCAGATATAAGAAATTTTGTTGAAGAGCCAATGCAAGTTCCGAAGTGGCCATGTCATGGACAGTCCATAGAGAGGTGTGCGAAACAAGTAACAGAGGCTTCTGGCAAAGTGTATACTCACGGGAAACGAGAACAATTCATTGAAGGGCAAAAGGAAGCAAGCAGAATCGAAGCAAGATTTGATTAATATTGTTGGTTGAAGCTTTTTACATTTTTTACAATGTGTTTTCAGTGTTTCACAATAAAGACACAATATAAATAAAATGGTTTGAGCTCATTAAACCACTTTTTGAGCCAATGTTGTTGGAGTTAATATTAAGTTATCCCCTTTTTTCGGAAATTTCAATATAGATTATAAACAGGCGCAAATTTACCAAGGTAAATCTTTATGAATAAGGAAAAATCTTTTAAATTAGGATATAACGCTTCAAAAGGCATATTTTTGGACCCCTTCATTCACAAAAATCACAAATTTTTATTTTTGCCCTCCAAATTGACACGCCCTACTGCAATATGCTCTAATATTTTTCACACTTGTGAAGTTTTTCTGTATATAGATCAACGATGTTGAAGGATTCTGAATGAGAGCCGAATGCACGTGTCTTTGCTAGAATTAATATTGTGGTATAAATATGCCTAGTTGATGCCTAGCNCTGAATGAGAGCCGAATGCACGTGTCTTTGCTAGAATTAATATTGTGGTATAAATATGCCTAGTTGATCTCGGGAATGAAACTGTGTTATTGTTAGCGTAATTCGTAAAGGGTGAATACTATTGACAACTGCTGGAGTAGAGGCCACACATATGCATACACGTGATCGCATGTCACTTTTCAAACGACTAAAGTCACGTAGCAGTGTTTGGGAATAGGAAAGGGTGAGTATGGGGGTGTTTTTACCGCGGATTAGATATATAGCTTAATGGAGCGAGCGCATGCGAATGTATGAAATACTGTAATTTTGTTTACTGAACTTAATGGTTTTTTATGATTTTGTACTTGTAGTGGGTGTACCTTAACGCTAGCGTATCCTCACGATTTATAATATTTTTCCCCGCAAAATCTACCATATGTTCATTTATTGCGTGTATAAAGTGTTTTATTTCCGGACACTGCAAGCGGGAAATATCGTTGCACGTGGAGTAACTATATGTTTTTTTTTTCTGCGGCCTAAATTTCCTAGCGTACCTACTAATTTAAAACTATGGAGAACATTTTTTTGAATTATGAGTTTTTAAACCTTGGTGACGGGGAATACGGGGAATTCTTCACTGTGTAATCACGAACTAGGGTGG
>NQII01003785.1:168305-211946 GCA_002778355.1 Clitarchus hookeri | reverse complement strand
GTACCGCGACACATGATTTTTTCAAAATGAGTTTCCATTTTTTGTTTTGCTGAGGGTGGCAAGCATGTTGTTCAGAGGGGAAGATCACACGATGATTGATTTTTCGTTTACATTTACCCCGAAACACGTTTTTATTTGGACCTTTCTCCTGACGTATATTTTCAGTATGAGGTTTTACAGTAATATCGATATTTTGACTTTCGATTCGAATACCTTCCTTTCGTTTAGTGGGGTTGGTTTTGCAAATCTGCGTTCGATACATACATTAAATTGAATTAGTGGCCTTTTAATGTGGAGAGCCAACAGTGAAGCTTTATCCCGTTCGAGCTAAAAATGTGCAAATTTCCTTCGAATACCCGCTCTGGTTGTGGAGACATAGGTATTAAGACTGTGATGGAATGCAGTTTGCGCCTCCACGAAACCATTGTCATTAAGAAACCCAGACTCTGCCACGATTATTGGACGTGATGGTCGCTGGCACGATGGTGGATAGTCATCCAACACCCTTGGTTTTGTGGGAATTACACTCGTACGCTGCGGTAACGGAGACTGTACACGATGGATTTTGGCAAATGAAGGTCCTACAGATACGCAGGTTATTTGCATGCCTCTCCAAGTTATCACACCTAGCAAATGCCATACCATAGTTTCAACACTTATATGTTATTCTATCTTCATTATAAGAACATCCATATTTTTCATGACTTCGAGCACATTTGGTGAATGCAAACGAATTGTTACAGTAACAGCATGGGGGCTGAGGTAATGTCATTGCAAATTATATCGATGATAAGTATATAAATATAACCCGAAGTGCCAGTATTGTATTTTCCGAGGTAAAAAATTTCTTGAGAGACAAGCTGGCCAGACCAGATACTCCAAAATTGAGCACATTTTTAATTTCGCGTGAAAATATGTGCGTATTACGTGCACGCTTGATAATACCCTGTGACCTGATGTAATTAAATATCTGAACATACCAGTCAGAATTCTAAAATACGACGGGTTAGAGAGCGATATGTCAGCTCTGGCATCAGACGAGAAACTGTGGCGAGGGTCGACATCGTTCCCATTATATACTTTCCCCACACTAATAAGCTCTGGCAGACAATGCTGAAAAAAAGAGCGGTAGTGATAACGGATTAAGCGATGGTGAATAATTGGTCGGACTAAGGTGTTGCGGTGAGGGGTTACAAAATAAATACTCAATTTCAATGGAATTTAATTAGCATTAAAACGAAAAAGGTTTTTGTTCGATCTTAATTAAAGATCTTTATACAAAAAAATATAACTTTAATAATTGATGCTTTAAGGTATACTGCTGATAGTAAAAATAATATAAAAAAATATTGAAAAAAAATTCCAGACTTTCTTATGATTATAAATATGAGTATTGACAGTTCACTTTTTTTGGCTAAATAGTCACAATGGGTGGGTACCGGTTGCTCGCCTGGCAGTGAAATGAAGAAATTAATGCCACCTATTTGTTGAAAATAGAATCCAAGATGGAGGGCGCCAACAGCACTACCTATAGTATAAAAACATTAAAAAACTATGGTTGCCGCCTGATGGTTAAATCGACAACTCGCCTGGTGGTAAAGTTAATAAACTGGCGCCACCTATGTGAGGAAAACATATGAAATCTCATATAGCGGTAGAAAGAAGGTGAGAGACTAACTCCATTAATGTATAAACAAATTACATACGAGAAAACAAGATGGCGGACTTTGGCTTTCACGCCTACCAAAATGGCGGACTGCACTGACCAAGATGGGGGATTGCATCAACCAAGATGGTGGACGGCTACACCTACCATTATGGCGTACTGGACCGCCAAAATAGGGGACGGCTGTATCTACCAAAATGGCGGATGGTGGCTGTGACGCCTACCAAAATGGTTGATGGCAACTTCCAAGATAGTGGAATGAGTATGGTTGGAGAAGGGTGTGGGGAACCTCTGGAAATTAAAGTTTAATTTAAGTAAATTTGTTATACACTTTTTGTAATTTTTAAATTATTTTTTATATTTTTTAATAAATTTTTTTAATTTTTTGTGGCAATTTTCAGATTTTTTGGATTGTTTTATTTTTATGGAATTTTTGGTTTAAAAAGGTCACTGGAGTCAAAGTTAAAAGATCAAAGTTACCGACATCCAACATGGCGGTCAATATGTCCGCTGGGGACCGGAATGACAGAGCTTGAACAGCTCCGACGCTCCGATCCCCATCCCCATCCCCTTGCGCGAATGTCCCCATAAATCGTTATATTTCCATACGTGCTTTTTCCAAAATAATTTTAAGCCATATGCCTGAAACCATATGGTTGATTTTCGCCAAACGCTCTACTTCAATTCTCATTTTTTCCTCTCCCTGTAGCCCCTCGTTTTCCTGTAACTTTTGCCTTTCTGTTTAAAGTGTTTCGCCTTGATAAGTAAAGACAAATTTACAAAATGCCATCTCTCAAACTTATTCGAATTCATGCCTGTGATAAAAGAAAATAGGCTCAAAATTGGCTCAATGTTCTGTTCATATCCTTTTTAAAGAATTTTTTTTCTTTATTTGCATTATGACAATGTCGACAATAATAAGTGTATTTCACCTTCTGTATTAATTATCATTGTTCAGTATGTATCTGCCTCTAAATGTACCTGTGATAAGAGACTGGCCTCGATGCAGTGCCTTGTAACATAATATAGTAGTAAAATAACATTTCCATAGCACATGCAGCCTTTAATTACAAAAAACATTTTGTCATGTATTTTCTTATAGGCTTATATAAAACCATTAAAATAAATATCACCATCCCAAATTGTGTAGCTTATCGGCATTCATTGTACATATCTCATGCTAGATTATTACATTTCAATGAAACTCAAACTGTGTTTTAAAGTAAGAGATAGAGAATTGAACATATTATGTTTTTTGTAAGTATTTCAGTTCTTAAAGTTATTTAATACATTTTTATATGTTGGCCCTACGGAACGTCTTAACCAAATCTAATCGGATGTGTGATATTTCAATTACGATTAAATGCTGGTACTTAGACATGTGATTTCAAAATAAATATACTATAGATTATTTTGTGATGATAACTGTAAAAAAATAACAGTAGTTTAGATTAAACAGGGCCAGAAAATATATAATGTTATTTGCCTTACCCTAAACATAGTTGCAATACAATTAAATAAAAAACTGGTTCATAATGAATAATTTATAAATTCAAAGCGGCAACTCTCATACATAAACCGGGTCCCATATCACTAAGTGTGAGAGAGGGGTATACAAGCGTTTCTAATAGTGAATGCAGCTGGTTGCTCACCTGTGCCATCCTCTTGTATCTCCCCCCACAGGTATTCGGGGTCCAGCACCTTCTTCCAAGTGAAGTTGAGTCTGAGTGCCAACTGCCGTATGAGAAGGAACTCTGTGCCATCATCCACGTCTTTCCGGTCCATGAACTCCATGATCGAGTACGGCAAGTAATCGAGGGTAACGACCGTCAAGGGTCTGCCTCCAAGGTCAGTTAACTTGTCAGGGAACAAGTTCCTTACATGCTGGACTCCAGAAGTCACTGACCATCTGGCCAACACCCGTGATCCTGATGGGTCCGGGTACGAAAACCTGTGGGTAATGGCTTCTACGACGAGACCTGCTTGCATCTGAGGACATCTAGGCTCACATGTCGATGTAAATTCTTTGCAGTGTAGATAATTTTTCACCTTCATTCCTAGCTTCAGCCCGTACTCTTTCACTGCGTAATTTTTCATGGCTCTTAACAGGGTATTATTTTTAATGTTGGAAATGCTTTCTTCACCAGAAAATAACCAAATCGTGTCTTGCAAGTGGGTAGTCTGGAGTTGACCCTTTACCGGAATAAAGTAATTTTCTTTAAATGGCTTTTCACTACACTTATTAGAAGATAGTTCCGGATACTCTAAGAGTGCGGGTCGAAGAATTATTATACCTGGTATGAAACTGGTTTCTTTCATCGAGAAAATCTCTTTTTCGTTTGAATATTCGTTGCGAGTGTGGGGCCATCCAGTAAAAATGTGAGTAGGGGGAATGAAAATAAATTTCCTGTTCATTCTCGCGATGCTGCGACGAAGCAAATCTGCAATAATTCTGAGCATAGCTTTCGGCTTCGCAGTCTGGAAAATATATGCAGAACAACCTTCATTCATTGTGTACAAGATCGTCCTCTGAAATGAGAAATTCGATAACCAGATACNGTGATGCTGCGACGAAGCAAATCTGCAATAATTCTGAGCATAGCTTTCGGCTTCGCAGTCTGAAAAATATATGCAGAACAACCTTCATTCATTGTGTACAAGATCGTCCTCTGAAATGAGAAATTCGATAACCAGATGCTTTGTCTAAGCTCCTCATTGAATGCCAGAGCTTCTGATGTTTCGAGATCACCTTTAGGTTCTAAAATATTATAAACTGGTCTGACGTTTTTTACATATTTCAGAATTCCATCTGTTCTCCTATGAGTCACGACGACAATGCAAGTGGAATCAACCATGTTTTCTCTCGCAATAGCGCTCAGCAGCAATCCAAGAAAATCTTCCAGTTGATGTGTACTCTTCTGGCAGAAAACACAAAAGAAACTTAAAATTACCATATATAAATGGAGTCTTATCTGGACAGTCATCCCACCACTATCAATACATTTTAATTGAACAACTTATTCGGTGTAATAAAGATAACTTAAATTAAATTCTAGATCATATTTATTATATGTTTTAAAAAATAGTCCTCAATATCAGAAGTTGGTTGAAAGCGGAAGTTGCAAACCAAAAGCTACTGCTTCGACTGCTCCCCCTTCACTGCAATAGGTTTCCTAAAGAGACAAGGTAAACATTCTTAATAAATAAGAATAGGATCAAACAGAATGGGAATCATTCATTCATTTGAGACCATTGTCCGCCTAATGTACACACTGTTGTGACGGAATATCGCGCCCTTTGTTCTACGGCCGTTAGATATTGACATATTTGCCTATTCTTTGGGCTTGCCTTTTCGGGTTCCTTGGAAAATTCTTTGTTTCATTACCGTTTAGAATCCGCAGAAAAATGAAATGTTGCCTCAAAGGCACGCAATCTTGTTAATAATGATTTTCTGTAAAATGTGTGACGCGGAAGTCCGTTGTAAAAGTAGGAAATTTGTTATTCTTCAATTTATCTCCAGCACTTGAAAATGTAGTCCTACCTTTAAACGCCATCATATTAAGCACAATTTTCCTTGCAATATATATATATTTTTTAAGGAAATACATTATTGTTTTCATTGTGAAATAGTGCCATTGTATTTCGTAGAGCTACAGATAAACTGAATTCAAACAGTTTTTGGCAACTATTCAATTAATATGTTTGTGACAGCTAATACTTTTGTGACAATATATTACTTAATTTCAGGATAACGNTATTTTTTAAGGAAATACATTATTGTTTTCATTGTGAAATAGTGCCATTGTATTTCGTAGAGCTACAGATAAACTGAATTCAAACAGTTGTTGGCAACTATTCAATTAATATGTTTGTGACAGCTAATACTTTTGTGACAATATATTACTTAATTTCAGGATAACGTGAACATTTAGAAACATTAATCTATTTAACACGAAATTGTGTTACAAGCATGTGTATTTAGTGTGTGTGTGTGTGTGTGTGTCTATATAAAACGTGTTTCAGAATTATCTGACCAAACTGTGCCAGGATGTTGCTGACGCGAAATCAATAAATTTGAAACATGACACCTTAAAGGAGGTGTCCGAAATCTTAATATTAGGGCTATTATAAAAAGTACTTGCGTTAAAGGAACAAAATGTGGTATACGAATTATCTAAACCAAGATCTTGGTTAAATGAAGGTACAGTACGTCGTAATTACTCCCATCATGTAAAAAATTGCAGTTTGCACCCTGGTATTGCATAGAAATAATTTACTCTGAGGTAAAATTGATGTTTCATGCCACCTTACGGTACGTATTAACTAGCCACAACAGCACTCTTGTTAGAACTCTCTATGACCCACCGTCTTCGTATAGAAGATACAATACTGTGGCCTGAAGAGTAGGCAACACGTCGTTCTCCCGTAGGTTTAAACATGTGGCTGTAATACGGCGTCTCACGCTGAATAANCCTGAAGAGTAGGCAACACGTCGTTCTCCCGTAGGTTTAAACATGTGGCTGTAATACGGCGTCTCACGCTGAATAAAAATATCGTGAAGAACAAACAGGCAGCAAACAAATTACAATTAGTAAACGCGCTACATCGGTGTTTGGTTGTGTTTGGTGGCACATTATAAAGCAAGGGGGTAGAAACAAAGACCAAACCTTTATGTGCAACTGCCTAACTTTGGCCGTTCTGCATATACTGTAACCAAATGTGCTAGCAGGTAGTCGAAACGAATGAATGAATTTATTTTTAAATGGAGCACAAAAACAGGCCCCTAATCCGGAGATTAACGAAAAAAAAGTATGCGTTTCCTACCGAAAGACAAACGAAAGACAGCAGAGTTTATCATGCGTAGACTTTTATAGTAATATAAGCAATACAAAAAAATTAAATCATATGTTTACTGGAATTAAAATAATCCCATAATTGGGGTTTACCATGCTACCTCTCCCACCATGCCCCCCTCCTCCAGCAACGATGGGAACCTACGAACCCTGCATTGTAAGCTTGTTACTCGGTAGAAGTCATTCTTACCCTAGGGTTACCCCCATAAACTCCCCCTCCCCCCCCAACAAACACACCAACAGAATATTTACTTTGTTTTCACCTATGTTTCTTAGTGCCATCTTCTGATATTCAGTAAAAGATGAAGTACTATAATTAGATTTGTCATTGCATAATTTTTGTTTATTCACTGACTCAAAACCTTTCCGATTCAAGGTTTCAAAGAATGTGTCGATGTGTTACTCTAAAGAAATCTACTCAAAGATCATTTGATTTATGTTGCACTTCTTCCTGGCAGCAAATTCAGGTAGTGTGTTATTTATCATCATACCTTTATCTTAATCAGCCAAGTAATTGTGAACTGAGTTTTCCAAATAGTTTAGCACTTCAGCGGGATGTTTATAGCACTAGGAGTGAAAATTTGTGACGTATTCAACACTCGTGGAAAGCTAATAATTTCAGAAAACTCTATGTAATGAAAAAGTGTCCTCACTTACTAAACGATTCATCAATGCATAGCCCAAAACACTGAATCTAGAGAAATATTGTATTTTAGCGGTAGTTTTCACAAATGACATCCTATATAAATGATTTTTTGAAATTCGATTGTGAATGGGTTTTAAAGAGGTTAAATGTGTTTATATGAATTTCTTAATGCCTGTAGAACCCGATGAGATATCGCAGTGCGAATTGCTTCGAAATATTATACAAAAAATTCCTAACAATTAATTACAAAATTTTTAACGTCAGCTCTGTATGATGTTACACGTCATATTGAATAAAAACAAATTCACTATTCCTGATAAAATATTAAAATTCCCACGGGGGAAGGAGAGGCCGTAACCGCGAGAAAATCTCTCGTAAACGCTTATATGTTATAAAGTGATTCAAATAAAATTCGAAAATCCGAAAGTAGAAGACTCGGATGAAATTTAATCATTTTAATCTGCCACACACCAAAATCCAAGAGGAGAAACCAGTTAAATATATTAATACTTTCAATGGGCCAAACACAAAAAATATAATTCTGGGTGAGGGAAGTCGCGATTAGCTAGCATTAAATTTTACTTTGTTATCGGTTTCTTTCCAGCCTACACCGGCACAAAGAATGGATTTTTTTGCCCCTGTTCTTTTAATTCAAATATTACAAAACCACTTTATTTTAAAAATATTTTATTGATTCTGTTTAATTTTCTCGCGGAAAAGAAAATTAAATTACTGAAATTTTCAATAATTATTACAAAATTACTAAATAAATATTACCACAAAGGTGTTAACCTGCAAAAAATAAACACCAATCTTGCTATAACGGTCTCTCGGAATATTTTCGTTTTGGTTCAAGTTTTCACTTTCTTTCGTTTCCAACATCAAAAGTTCGAAAATGACTGCAGACATTTAGGCATTTGTCTTAACAATTGTCATTGAATTCATGCATACGCTAATGTAAATTCATTTAAGAACAACCCGTAGTAATACACATTTCTCCCCGAAATTTGATACACAAGAAGGAGGCGGTATATGGGACAGATTACTTTAAATTATAAATCACATCCTGCCCCTATTACCTTGTGAAGAGATGTGTCGGTGCATAATTTCTATGTAAAACGTTTAACTAGCAGCATTTTTACCCAAGTTTAACATTATGTATTCGGGATCGTAATATATCAGTGCAGTGAATAATGTATCTTTAAATTTGCATTCATTTCGCAAATATTTTAAGTAATGTTTGCCAACATGCACGGAATCATTGGCATAGGTATTTCATCGATTATTTCCTGGAATGTTATGTTCCTTAGTTTATAAGTCGAAGTTGTTATATTGCACATTATTATCCTGCGTGAAAGTAAGCAATAATCGCAAGCAAGGCGATACTGATAGTGTGCTGAACATATTATAAAATGGAATACCATGTACGTATTTCTATGTTAGTATTTTTTCCCTGAGTGCGTGTGATCACATTCTGACACAGAGAACTGGTGGAGCCTTCCTCCATCAACCAAAATACCAGCGAGTGATGCATGTTTTGCAGACCGCAGGTGGTGTGAAATAATATCAGGAACGGCGACTAAATGCAATTGTGGGAGAAAGGAAGCAAACAGAAGGCTCGTCGACTGAGAACATCCTCCATATTTCTCATATATGGAATTTTTGAGTGGTCCATTTAGAATCGAACCTGGTTCACTCTGGTAGGGGGAGAGCAGCCTGGCCACTGCACTAGAGCGAGGCTCTAGGTTTTAGAGTGAACTANTGTGGTAGGGGGAGAGCAGCCTGGCCACTGCACTAGAGCGAGGCTCTAGGTTTTAGAGTGAACGATGTTGGAAAATATTGCCTCTGTTTTGGGGTTAGAAATGGGCACTGTCAGGCTGAAAAAATGAATAAAAGATAAATTTAGTACTTCTTAATGTAATATCAGGACCATCTGTTTGTAGAATTGATATCCTCGATTGAGAAACTCTTGTGATGTCCGAGGGAAATGTGCAGAAGTAGGGAGTTCGGTTATTTTCGAGGAATTATGGAAGTCAGACTGATTTAAGTTCTGAGGAAAAATCGTAGGCTGGCCGTTCGTTCGGCGTAAACGTAGTAGTCAGAGCATGTGCCACATGAATTAATAAAGTTTTTGCCATATATCGGGATACAATTTTCCAATTCCTATCAAATATTGCAAACAAGTAGTACTGGGATAGGTAATTTTAACTGATATGTTTTAGGTTTCTCAGACACGTATTCTAAAAATGGCGGCTATATAGCTCATTTATATTTGTATGTTATATCGTCGAAACCATGTAATCAATTCCAATGAAACTTTGCATGATGACTGTATATAATACAGCTACCAAATGTGTACATGCAAAATTAATTTTGTCCACCATTTTGTAAAATAATATCACTTGACAAGTTAAAATTATGTGATAACAGAAAAAACAACAGATTTCTACCAAATTTGGCAAACATTTAGCTCTACGGCAGGCTATGTAAACTGATAAATTTTAAGAGTGCCAGGCACACATATTTTCAACAAGGCGGCCATGTAAACATTTTTAACTCCAATTATTTTTAACTACGAAACTGCAAAACAAATTTCAACATAACTTTGTATGCTGACAGTATAAGTTATATCCATCAAATTTGGCTCCTCCATTTTGTAAGATAACTCCACAAGGAATAACATAGTATTTATTCCGTTTCTCGGGAAACAATCAACCGATTCTTTCAAATTTGGCGAAGAAGTTGTATTGTTGTAGGCTATATTGATATATATGTTTTAAGTATGACAGTCTCGTATTTCTTGAATGGCGAGTATACAAACATTTTAACTTCGTTCGCTATATCTACTAAACGATGTAACATATTTAAATTTAACTTTGTTTATTGTATCTATGACAATAATAGATGTGCTAATATATAAATATTTCGCCCGTCATTTATGAAGATCGTCACATTATCAATCGAGGTTTTATGCCATATTTAGAAGAGCAACCAACCGAAATGCAAACAGAGTTGCTCCTTTGCCAGTTTTTAGCTTAGTAGTTTCATGTGAGAAAACTGAACATTATGTCCTATTTGCAGAATATTTNTCGACTGAGAACATCCTCCATATTTCTCATATATGGAATTTTTGAGTGGTCCATTTAGAATCGAACCTGGTTCACTCTGGTAGGGGGAGAGCAGCCTGGCCACTGCACTAGAGCGAGGCTCTAGGTTTTAGAGTGAACTATGTTGGAAAATATTGCCTCTTATTTGGGGTTAGAAATGGGCACTGTCAGGCTGAAAAATTGAATAAAAGATAAATTTAGTACTTCTTAATGTAATATCAGGTCCATCTGTTTGTAGAATTGATATCCTCGATTGAGAAACTCTTGTGATGTCCGCGGGAAATGTGCAGAAGTAGGGAGTTCGCTTAATTTCGAGGAATTATGGAAGTCAGACTGATTTAAGTTCTGAGGAAAAATCGTAGGCTGGCCGTTCGTTCGGCGTAANTTTTCGAGGAATTATGGAAGTCAGACTGATTTAAGTTCTGAGGAAAAATCGTAGGCTGGCCGTTCGTTCGGCGTAAACGTAGTAGTCAGAGCATGTGCCACATGAATTAATAAAGTTTTTGCCATATATCGGGATACAATTTTCCAATTCCTATCAAATATTGCAAACAAGTAGTACTGGGATAGGTAATTTTAACTGATATGTTTTAGGTTTCTCAGACACGTATTCTAAAAATGGCGGCTATATAGCTCATTTATATTTGTATGTTATATCGTCGAAACCATGTAATCAATTCCAATGAAACTTTGCATGATGACTGTATATAATACAGCTACCAAATGTGTACATGCAAAATTAATTTTGTCCACCATTTTGTAAAATAATATCACTTGACAAGTTAAAATTATGTGATAACAGAAAAAACAACAGATTTCTACCAAATTTGGCAAACATTTAGCTCTACGGCAGGCTATGTAAACTGATAAATTTTAAGAGTGCCAGGCACACATATTTTCAACAAGGCGGCCATGTAAACNCTACGGCAGGCTATGTAAACTGATAAATTTTAAGAGTGCCAGGCACACATATTTTCAACAAGGCGGCCATGTAAACTTTTTTAACTCCAATTATTTTTAACTACGAAACTGCAAAACAAATTTCAACATAACTTTGTATGCTGACAGTATAAGTTATATCCATCAAATTTGTCTCCTCCATTTTGTAAGATAACTCCACAAGGAATAACATAGTATTTATTCCGTTTCTCGGGAAACAATCAACCGANGCTCCTCCATTTTGTAAGATAACTCCACAAGGAATAACATAGTATTTATTCCGTTTCTCGGGAAACAATCAACCGATTCTTTCAAATTTGGCGAAGAAGTTGTATTGTTGTAGGCTATATTGATATATATGTTTTAAGTATGACAGTCTCGTATTTCTTGAATGGCGAGTATACAAACATTTTAACTTCGTTCGCTATATCTACTAAACGATGTAACATATTTAAATTTAACTTTGTTTATTGTATCTATGACAATAATAGATGTGCTAATATATAAATATTTCGCCCGTCATTTATGAAGATCNTAACTTTGTTTATTGTATCTATGACAATAATAGATGTGCTAATATATAAATATTTCGCCCGTCATTTATGAAGATCTTCACATTATCAATCGAGGTTTTATGCCATATTTAGAAGAGCAACCAACCGAAAAGCAAACAGAGATGCTCCTTTGCCAGTTTTTAGCTTAGTAGTTTCATGTGAGAAAACTGAACATTATGTCCTATTTGCAGAATATTTCGACTAATTTACACAAAATTTGGCACACCAATATAAGGCAATTTTAAAATTACACGATTTAAATGGGTTCGAGCAATAATTTTAAAAATGGCGGCCATGTAAATATTTTTATACGTTTCGCATATATATTTAACAATTTCAATTAAATTTTTTATGCTGATATTATCTATTACATATATCGTGTACATAAATTATTTTTGTTCAATTTTGTAAGATAGCCCCATAAAAAAAATACGGGTTTTCTGCCGTATTTCGGAGACCAATCAATCAATTTCCATCACATTTTTTACACAGGTTTCGTTATGGTAGACCTTGTAAACTTACGTGTTTTAGAAGCTTGGACACTTATCTTCAAATTGATGGCTGAGTTAATATTTCAGGTTTGTAAACCCTGTCATTAAGAACATTACACTGATTTCAAACGAAGTTGATACTCCCAATTATACCTATATGAAGCAGTTGATTGCAAGCTAGTTTAATGTTAGGAATTTTTCTGAATTCGAATATCAGGTAAGTTACTCGAGTATTATAATTGTCTTTGTACTTGTTCACATGTTTCTGGTTTCATCTCTATCGATATTGCTGTCAATGAGACGTCAACGCCTACCTACCATCTAAGCTTTCAAAAACTTCACTAAAATTTATTTGCAACCATGTAGAGGTAAGTAGGCTCATTAATTATCAGGAAATTCTTTTTTCAGTTACAGTCGACATATATTAATATTTTCATGGCGTGAAACAACACAAACTCTTCAAGGTTCATATTTTCAGGGAAATTTTAAATTCTCTATTTTACCTCACATTTTAATAATATTCATTTGTACATGTAAAACAAGCCTGCATCACGTTATTCGATACCAGTAAAAAAAATAAAAGGTAATAATGAATTTACACTATTTTGGCATATATAATTCCTTTACTATATGTTAACAGAAATCTACTTATTGTATCATGTATTCTATATTTCTTATATCACATGAATGTATATAGTTTTGAAATAGCTACCTGCTAAGAATGGGTGCCATAAAAACTCCCATAAAAATTCATGATTTCACCAGAAATGGCTCATCAATGTAACACTTCATAGCCATAAAATTGCTAACAGATGGCTACACATGCTTTTGCCAGCTATACGTAATGTATATAGCCATTGCTGGAATACAGTTGGTAAGTCATTACACATAAACTACTAATCTTTACATATTATAAAACTCAACGTCTCTCTGTCTGTCTGCCTGTCTGTTAGCGCGATTAACACTCGAGAACCCCGTATCCGATTAATGTGTTTTTTTTAATTCATAGCTTTAATCTTTGGTCAGGCTTTAGTATATACTACTTTGTTACGTAAAGTAACATAAGGAATAAGCAGTGACGATAAACGTGAATTAAGTCGGAAAAAAATTGGCCGCCATCACGCTCTCTTGCAATATGCTGTCTAAACCTTTAAAGACGGAACCATATAACGTAGTAAAGAAATGTGTATAATAAAAAACCTAAAAAAAACTCCGTGGTAGCATGTATCCATCTATAATAGAGAAATGCCAAAAAGGATTTTTACCATTTAATTCACAAGTAACATTCAATGACGATGTTTTTCACCTTGCACTCATTGAAATNACCAAAAAGGATTTTTACCATTTAATTCACAAGTAACATTCAATGACGATGTTTTTCACCTTGCACTCATTGAAATTGGAAAGCAAGTGCAGACATTGTCAGGAAAAAGTATAAAAAGCATGGGCCTACCAATGCAAGATAACATGGTAGATTCAACCGGGACTACATCAGGGAAACTTCATATAGTAAATTAGAATTGCACACCACCTAAACAATAGTTTTGTAGTCCACGCGAGCGGAGCCGCAGGCACAATTAGGCGTATATATTGTATTGTAGCAGCTACCTGTGAGAGCAGGAGCCATGAAGGCACCAGAAATGGTATATCGATGCTTTCACCAGCAATATGTATAGGTTATGTGCGGCCAGTGCTGGAATACAGTTCATAATATATTTACGGGCCTTTAATAGTTCACCTACTCTCAACCATCAGTTTCTTTTCCATCGAAATTCCATCAGTGTGCCTTTAATGGCATGCCAAATTTCCTGTTACCAGCAATTAACAATAAGAGGGCAAGTTGTCTAGCCCCATAAGATTTTGGAGCAGCATTAATCCAACAATGACATCAGTAAAACGACAGATGGCCGACTGTGTCTTGATACATGCGTATGCATAGTAGGGAAAACCGGCGAAATAACCCTCCTAGATCATGCACATCCATTAAAATTTCATTAAAGATAGTTTGGTAATGTGAAAATTTCATTGGATTATGACCCTTATGTCTGGTGTACTTAAGGTTGATCGATATTGTAACCATTAATTTAAACAATTAAATAGACTGTATTACTAAATGATTATGACTTAATGACTATGTCAGCAGTCGAAAATACTAGTTTATATTAATGGAAAGAAACGTGTATTCATTTTTAGGAATATCACGAACAGAGCCTCAAAGCTGTTGTCCATTATAAATGAGTCGTTAATGAACAAGTTTTTAAAAATATTTTAAGGAGCTCGCTAATATAATGGAAAGTAATATAAAACACATATCGAACCTACTCTAATTCTNTTTTAAAAATATTTTAAGGAGCTCGCTAATATAATGGAAAGTAATATAAAACACATATCGAACCTACTCTAATTCTGCTTGTGACGTGTAAACCCGAGGTAGGGACGGGAGCTAAGTGCATCTCAGTGCTAAGCCCATATGCCTACAATGGAGGAAAATCATGCAAGGGGACATGCATCGAGGCAACAAGGGATTGGGTTGCCATTGCCGCGATTGTGGCCATGAAACCACCCAGAGTGTACGTATAGCTAACCTACTATAATAAAGAAGAGAGAGGGAAGAACCGGCATAGACACTTTANTTTTAAAAATATTTTAAGGAGCTCGCTAATATAATGGAAAGTAATATAAAACACATATCGAACCTACTCTAATTCTACGTGTGACGTGTGAACCCGAGGTAGGGACGGGAGCTAAGTGCATCTCAGTGCTAAGCCCATATGCCTACAATGGAGGAAAATCATGCAAGGGGACATGCATCGAGGCAACAAGGGATTGGGTTGCCATTGCCGCGATTGTGGCCATGACAACCACCCAGAGTGTACGTATAGCTAACCTACTATAATAAAGAAGAGAGAGGGAAGAACCGGCATAGACACTTTANCAACCACCCAGAGTGTACGTATAGCTAACCTACTATAATAAAGAAGAGAGAGGGAAGAACCGGCATAGACACTTTAAAAATCCTTTCGACAGGATAGTATAAAAAATTGTTACATGCATTAATATAAAATGCTACAGGAGACAGATAGGTAGGAACCATGCTCTTTATTAGTGGGTAAATTAATACTAGAAAATAAGGGGCCGGACATCTTCTTTGATCTGTTTATTTACCGATGTAATAGCTTGCACATCAATCTGGCGAGGGGAGTGGCGCAACTTAGCCTCTCCCCTCCCATTTTTCCACGTGAAGAAAAACTAGTCTCGAGGGTCATTTTATCCGTATCAAANATCAATCTGGCGAGGGGAGTGGCGCAACTTAGCCTCTCCCCTCCCATTTTTCCACGTGAAGAAAAACTAGTCTCGAGGGTCATTTTATCCGTATCAAAATGCTGGAAGGGAGTGGAGTGGAACGAAGGTGGCTAAATAATTAATGAGAAACAGTGGTGGGGAGTCATACTTTATTGAGTAATAGAAACGGAAGTGACTAAGCTTCAGTATTTGTGTGGTACCACACCGTGCATTTGGGGGCTGGGCAAGTCTCAATTTGGGGGAGTCGCAGACAGGCTGACATCATTCTTTTTTCATGACAAAATTTTTTGTCGACACATGGTGAAGTCCTCTCTGCTAAGAAGGCGAGTCATGACGCAGGTAGGCTGACGCCATTACTATTTCTGTACAGACGACATTCCTGAGCCAGTTGCCGCTTGCGAGTCTGTTTAATAATTTCAGTCGGTCCGCTGTGATGACATGAGTCACTGACACCGAATCGTGGGAATGCGAGACTCGCACCATACATTATGGTTTGTCGCGAGAGGGTATGCATGACACACGACTGCAGCAGCTGGCCTGCAGCTACAGACATTAAGATTATCTCGGCACTGCAACTCGCTAATGTATTCTTGTGGTTAATGCGATCCACATGCTGTCGCCATTCCATTCCTCTTGTCGGTTCAGAAAATCGAGCCATATAGATACTCACATGCAAAGTTACATTGGCTTGAATACTTATAACTAAATCATTCGAAATATGCTTACAATACTTTTCATTTAATGTTAACTATATGTAGTTAATAAAAAGATTTTGTGTNCTAAATCATTCGAAATATGCTTACAATACTTTTCATTTAATGTTAACTATATGTAGTTAATAAAAAGATTTTGTGTATTACAAGACAAACTTTTTTCATTAGCAACTACAGCAAATCAGTCGATTTTGACACCAGTGCTAAATAAAAAAATTCATAGTTTTTTGGTAGTAGATGTGTGTAAGTAGTAAAAGTTTGTTCATTCTAGCCAAATAATTTCATATTTAACATCAAAGTATATGCACAAATAATTTTGGTTTTCAATACAATAAATACCATTTTACTACAGGATGAGTGTAAAAGAATACCCCAAATTTGAAGGTCTATAAAATCAAAACCAAACAACCTATAACCCTGATTGACAAATCAAATGAACCTTGGAACCGTGAAGTTTGTTTACCATGCATTCATAAATGTTCAAAGTGAGCACCACGAGCGGCCCGAACGACACCTACGCGATAATCAAACTCGTTCCACACTCTTGTCAGCATGTCCGGTGTTACGGTTTGGATGGCGTCCGTAATTCTCGTTTTGAGGTCGTAAATGTTAGCGGGAAATGGTGGACGAAACTCTTGATCCTTTTGGTACCTCCCCAAAAAAAATTGCATGGGGTAAGATCCGGGATTCTTGGGGGCCAGTGATGAAGAGCCTGGTCACCAGCTGCTTCTCGAACAATCCAGCGTTGCGGCAACATCTCGTTCAGGTATCCGCGAATAGCTAGGTGCCAATGGGGTGGCGCAATGTAAAGAAAACATCAGACCTCCTCACCACCTCAAACCGAGAAATGAACCAAGGAACTTCACAGTTCCTTGGTTCATTTCATCGGCCAATCAAGGTTGTAGGCAGTTTGGTTTTTATATTATAGACCTTGAAATTTGGGGTATTATTTCATATTAAGCCTGTTTATCCGAAATTTCATACCAGTTCTTGCTTATTTAAATATTTTTATTTAGTAGGAAACATGAACATTTATAAACTTTTTTATATTTCGTAATATACTCACATTTTCGTAAATTTAAGGCATTTATAATTGTTGGAGTAGTAATTTTTTTTCTAATAATGTTTTTTACATTCAGTTAAACTTTTGATATAAGTAGCAATTTCTTAATATTCTTTATTTTGCCATNCTTCTAATAATGTTTTTTACATTCAGTTAAACTTTTGATATAAGTAGCAATTTCTTAATATTCTTTATTTTGCCATAAGCGATATTTTTCAGGCACTTAACAGATGTTACAATTTTAATTAATAGTGTTCTTTGATAGTAAAATTTTGTTATACATTAATGAAAAATTATTTCCTTTTATACAAGTCACATTTATTTTACAAATCTGTATTCGTTGTACAATACGAAACCAGTTTCCTCCAAACATTCTCTCTCCAAACAACAACACTTTTTAAGCAATATTTTTTTAAATTATCATTGTCCATATTTAACAGCTGCAAAAAAGATATTTTCAAATCTTCACATTACACAAACACGTTTTAAAAAAAGTAACACGAATAGTTGAATAAACTGTTTTTATAAAAAAAATTTGCTCTCCATTAATTAGCTGACCAATTATTTAGTATAAAAAAATTCTTTAACTTCGGTAAGTTTACCACTGAGGGCTGAAATCTCTTTTGGAAGGTCGTGCTCCATTTTTATTGTGTCAGTGGAAGAGCTCGACCAACACTTACAAGATCCTGGAGATGATTTCACAGCATGCTTCCAGCCACTTACATAAGCTCCTTCAAATTCATTATGAATTGTGACATCATCTCCCCTTGCTGGTAGCTAGTGGTTTGGATATTAAAAAGAGCACATTTGCATATTGTAGCACGGAAATGTCTTACTGTGGAAACCANTGGTAGCTAGTGGTTTGGATATTAAAAAGAGCACATTTGCATATTGTAGCACGGAAATGTCTTACTGTGGAAACCATGGTTAAAAGCATAACATCGCCACATGTTGTTTTGACTGTCACACATTTGTATCTGCTAGATCGTGCATGCTATTTTAAATATTACTCTTCCGTAATCAACGAAATATCGTTCGTAGTTGTCCATTTAGACATGCAGGAATGGCATACACTCAAGTTTGTCGAACATACTCTTCGTGTTGACTATGACAATGTAGAGTGCAGATGTACCTACTTCCGGCAATAAATGTTTAACCACTGTGCCCAGTCCAGAGGGAAGTTGCTAAATATACTCAACAAGTCAGCAGCGATTACATCGTCTGCCATGTCGTGTGGCCTCGGTTCATGACGGTGTTGTGTTGANTTATACTCAACAAGTCAGCAGCGATTACATCGTCTGCCATGTCGTGTGGCCTCGGTTCATGACGGTGTTGTGTTGATCCCCATCGCAGTACTCAGTCCATCAAACAATATTATCACTGCTGAGCCTACATAGTTCATAACCGATAGTCTGTGAAAACCATTCTGATAGCAAATTTTTTTAGTTTGCTTGAGATATGAGCGAATATGTTGATGTAGGCATGGTAATATGTGGACGTAGGTGATGGAAGTCATATGTTGTAAAACTGCAAAGTATCGGAAATATTGATGACACTTGTCGTTCTTGTTACATATCCAGTGGTATATATCATTGCCTTCTTCAATATGCCCAGGCAGACCAGGTAGTTTAAAATTTACAATGCAGTAGCCAATAGTCACATCTCCACACTTAATGAACTTCCATTGTATTGAAAGTTACATACATGGTGGCAACACTGATGAGGAGTTTCTATCTTAACCACAGACAAAGACCAACTAATAGTGTGTTCTTTATACACTCATACCACCCAGTCTAGTATACATAATGAAAATTCTATAGTGTGAAAAGTTTTACCATTTCCTATTGGTTTCATTTCCCTGTACATTACATACACAGAAGCAGAGTCGTTAAGTGCCTTTAAATCCTTTTCTTTAATAAGCTGCACATACATTTTTGACAGATGTTTTATGAACTCGCCATCTCACATGCAGGTGATGGTCTTCCCATAGGTTGTGTTGACCTGCTGGAAATATGTTGCTCTGTGCTTCTTGCCTTTATCCACATCGCCGAGTCTTCAGAACTGCAAACCATGGTAAAGCTTTTCGAAAAGTGCAAGCATGACGACCATCACGGTATAGTTGTAGGAAAATTACAAATATTCTGTCGTGGTGCTCTCCTTTATACTTGCATGGCATTTACATCATTGCCTACCAAGACTCCACGCATGTAGCAGCAGTGTTGTGACGAGGACGGATCCAGCTTTGTTCTGACTTGCAGAGTTTTGAGTCACAGCTGTGACTTATGAACATCGTCTTTAGTTTTCTCAAAGATGGACAGTTTTAAATGGTTTGAAAGGCGATGAATTTACAATGTCGTTGCAGTAAATTCTCAACCATTTAATTTGCCCAGGACAAGCCACANTGGTTTGAAAGGCGATGAATTTACAATGTCGTTGCAGTAAATTCTCAACCATTTAATTTGCCCAGGACAAGCCACAGCGACCACATCAACATAATCTATCATTTTGGTGAGTACAGTGATTATTTCTTCATATTCCAAATCTCGATCTTCCTNGCGACCACATCAACATAATCTATCATTTTGGTGAGTACAGTGATTATTTCTTCATATTCCAAATCTCGATCTTCCTAGTTCATGTCATGGAATTGATTTGCAATCCATTTAATTGTATTCATGTTTTGTAGCCTAGCATGCTGTGTGAAAATGGTAGTAGGAATTTACAGGAATTTGTGCTGCCAAGAGACTAAGAAATACAATTTAGCTCTATGATGAATCCCATCGGTGATGTGAAGCCTTTCACGTTATGCGAACATGCTGGAGGCCTATTGACAACAGAGCTACTTTTATCTCTGTAAGAGTCTTGGGTCATCCTAGTGTTATCCAATTTATGTCCAGTTAATGTATCTCTATTTCCAAGGATCAGGTGGTTAAAATGATCAAACAGAACTATTATAAACTAGGATATTACTACATTTTAATTTCTTACATAATATTTTAGATTTTACTATAGAGCACACATTAGTCAGATTAATTTAAATGCTCACTCATGTTATTATTGTTATAACTCTATATCCTGCTCAGCCCTAATTAAAGCCTCACACCCTTCGGCAGATACACACCACTGTTTCATTCGTCACACAATCCGCCCGGAATACGATGAGGGTTCCCATCACGCGTCACCTTAAATCGTAGCAGTTTTTGAAGTCTTCCCAGGATCAGTCAGCGATGAACGACCACGCCCTTGTTGGCCGGCCTCCTTATATTTTGCCTCCTGGCCTAATTTATCTTACCCCTCTGGGCAGCTCTGTTTGATGTTTACATACTGTGCCTCTCTAAACACTGTTCACACATACAGCTCTGCCGTCGTAACATCACTCACATTGTAAATTGCCATGCGATTGATAATTATCAGAGAATGGGATTTTTTGTGTACGTCTACGTCCCATGTACCAAAACACATATTGCCCATTTACAGCCAAGAGTCAAATGCCCAGCTGGCAAAAAGGTTGGCCAACAGCTGGCATGCACCCGGCTCCATTGCTGGTTCTGAATTGGGACCACTAACTAGCCATACCCTGCTTATAACCTGCCCAGGTGTGGTGAACACAAATGGCCCAAGCATGCCCCAAATGCTTACAACAGCAATGGCACATCGAAGTTTCACTTCATAGGCATCAGATGGCCTACTGAAGGTTAGCCAAGCATCCACCACATGCTTGAATATATATCTTAAAATAATTAATTGTATAACCGTTCTTAACTATTCTCTGTTTTTAATTTTAGTTTAATCCACTATTAACATATTATATAATACGAAAATATTTTGCTTACCAAGGGCGAGGGGATGCGAAATCGAGCCCATTGTTTGACAGACCAACTTGGTAACTACTACATCACTTTGTACTCAGAAGATCAGTAATTGTAATTTTAAATATATTCGGACTAGAATTATTAACAAATAATTACTTCAGTTATTCCCTAGCCTTAAAATTTATCATGCAAACAAATCAGCTCTTAAATAATTGCAGATAAACAAAAAACAGTGTTGTTAAAAGAAAACTTTCTGCCTGAATCGCGAAATTAACCCAAATAACTTGATTTTAAGGTGGCCACCTGGCTGAAGGAATTTTGCACATATGAGGCCTAAAAGCGTGGGATCACTGGGGGCGACCCAGACAAGCGCATTAGCTCATTCATCGCCTCTACGCTCAAAGCACTGAACTTGCGTGAATTTTTGCCGTAGATAACGCGCCTTTATGAGGCTTTCAGTGGAGACCCTACCTTTTTAAAACGTTAAAATAAAAATTAAGGTTTAATGCACGTCCCTGTTCCTTTTTTAACAGAAACGTTCATACCTACAAATTACCGCTAAAACACCCGTTTAAGCCATTTTCACGGTCACAACTATATACTGTAGAGAGAAATGGAGGAAAATAAAAAAAGTATACAGACATAAAACGTTTATTAAATGCTATTCGTATGCAGACCTCTCTCAGACACGTTGGGCTGTTTTTTAATAAAACGTTTTCTGCTGGAGCTCTGCACAATCTTCGGCAGTCTACCCAGGCGGCCACCTGAATGTAATTTCTCGCATTATGTTTGTCACCTGGATGCTAATAATCTGTTTTAAAAAGCAGTCGGAATATATTAAAATTGCAGTTTTGTAACACAAAAAATACATTCAAGGTGTATTTTTTAAAAATAATTTTATATAAATTGTTTATAAATTGTCATTTAAATTATATGAAGTTTCACATATAAAACATTACAATTGACAGTTTATTATTTACCAATAGTCTACTCATTGTAACATGTGATGAATATAAATATTTTTTACATATATATATAATTATAAATAGCTATCTGCGAAGAGTGGGAGCTAAAAACCTCCCATAATAAGCCACGACTGCACCAGCAATCGTCCATCGATATACCATTTCACAGCCATCAAATGGCTTACTGATGGCTACCTATGATTTTACNACCATTTCACAGCCATCAAATGGCTTACTGATGGCTACCTATGATTTTACCATCAATATATGTAAGTTATGTGCAGCCATTGCTAGGAAAAAGTGTGTAAGCCATTTATGGACCACCTACCCTCAACAATCAGTTTCATTTTCATCAACATACCATCAACATGCCATAGATTATTTTATGTCGTAAAATATCTTCTGCATATATATATATATATATATNNTTTTTTTTTTGGATGTGAAACAACAAAAAACCATTCAAGGTTAACTTTCTCCAAAATAGTTTCAACATAATTTTTTAACTTCTCATTTTAATTATATGCTGTTATACGTATAAAATTTTACATACCAAAGTAGAAATAATCCATATCAGACACAAAGACACAGCTAATACTGTATTCACCGTATTTTTCCATACATATTTCCAATAATAGATATTGACACATAATACACATCGTATATCCGATTGAATCAGCTACTTGCGAGAGCGAGAGCCATAAAGGCACCACAATGGTCCATACATGTACCACTACACAGTCATCAAATGGCCTACTGATGGTTACGCATGCTTTCACCAGCAATATGCATAGGTTATGTGAATCCTGTTTTTGAACACAGTTGGTAAGAAATATTTAAGCCATTAGTAGTTTACCTACTCTCAACCATCAGTTTCCTTTCCATTGACCAACCATCAGTGTGCCATAAATGGCGTGCCAAATGTCCTGTTACCAGCAGTTAACCATTTGTGTCGTTAACCACTTGTGTGGTCACATAAGTTGTCTGGGCCAGCAGTATTCCAGTAAAGCCATCAGTTAAACCACAGAAGGCCAACTGTGTTTTGCTACATTTGGTAACATCGAAACACACTGATTGAGAATTATATAAAAACAAGCGTTTAAATACATTTTGGTCAATAACATTCTGGCCTTCGGAGAGTACATTTGAACACAGCAGTACTAATAATGCAGAATTCGATTCCACATTGCGGCTTCTTTAGTAATGTGTTAACTGTCTTTTGTAATTTGCATCGATGTGAAAAAAAACTACCTGCGTGATGAAAATTTTAAGTGTTACATTAAGAGCAAAATTTGCAATGCGTAGTTTTCTAAGAGTAATTTTATGCAGACATTCTTAAATATTAGTACTGATTCTGGGCTAATACAATCATCTCATACTTTACTATATCCATACTCTCTGCAATCTCTACATACTCTGCAATAACTCCGCAATTGCTCCACAATCTCCACACTATATAGAATCTCTACATAATTGGCAATTGCTGCCCCTGCTCCGCAATCTCCACATGATCTGTATGCTTCGCATTCTCCACAATCTCAGTAAGAGAGTATTGGTAACATATATATGAATGACAAGGCAAGTCATTACTCTCCCCATATACATTACTGCCGAGGATGAAGCCACCTCTAACGAATAATGTTATAGAGTCTTGTTTCCTAATTCCGGGCGCTTCATCATATCCTGTTCATCAAACTGTGGAAAATCTTGCATGCTCCTAAGTTTGCTGGAAGAGCCCGGTGGCCTTCGGTTCGGGATTGTGTACTTGTACTCGAAATCTCTAGAAAAACCAAAGTACCAGTACTTGGCAGATCTCCTATGGGACATGGATGGTCTAAATTATTTTCCATGCTGTGACAACAATTAAGTGTTGCCTCCAAGTGAAGATTTACCAACCTGTATTGTTTTCGATGATGTGGCATGTGAGTAACGGTGATGTATTCAAGATTATTTCTGCCAGAGTAGTGGATTCGTATAACCATTGTAATACATAACCCTAGCTACCAAAGCGATTACTATATGGCAAAGCATACATGCTGCATTTGTTTCGCATCAATGACTTAAATATGCATCACGTTTATTCTCATTGTGTTAATACAGACATGATATTGAAAATATTTAAGACTGTGTGCACATATTGTTGGAGTGAACATCATTGTCTCCTCATTATATTCAAGTNATGATATTGAAAATATTTAAGACTGTGTGCACATATTGTTGGAGTGAACATCATTGTCTCCTCATTATATTCAAGTTTTTTCCCCTACTTTAAAGGAGGCACAGGCAAAAAATTTTATCAGTTCATAATCACAGATAATTGACAGATGAACTAAGTAATTTCAAAACATAGCCATGATGGCCTGAAACAAAAGGTGGTAAGCCGTTTCTCGCCCACTGATGATGGGATTTACAGAACCAAGGGAAAGCGACTTAAAAAAGTCGGCGATCCGAAGGAAGATAAATGTACTGTTAGCATGGCTTAAGTTGAGTCCGTAAATGACAACTTGATTATATCAATATGGACCATGCTGGAAAGAAAATAAATACACTAAAGAGCCAAAAANTGTTTTCCCCTACTTTAAAGGAGGCACAGGCAAAAAATTTTATCAGTTCTTAATCACAGATAATTGACAGATGAACTAAGTCATTTCAAAACATAGCCATGATGGCCTGAAACAAAAGGTGGTAAGCCGTTTCTCGCCCACTGATGATGGGATTTACAGAACCAAGGGAAAGCGACTTAAAAAAGTCGGCGATCCGAAGGAAGATAAATGTACTGTTAGCATGGCTTAAGTTAAGTCCGTAAATGACAACTTGATTATATCAATATGGACCATGCTGGAAAGAAAATAAATACACTAAAGAGCCAAAAAACTGGTACACCTGCCTAATATCGTGTAGGGCCCCCGCGAGCACGCAGAAGTGCCGCAAGACGACGTGGAATGGACTCGACTAATGTCTGAAGGTATGCAGGAGGCAATTCACATCATGAATCCTACAGGGCAGTACACAAATCCATAGGAGTGCGAGGCGGTGGAGATCTCTTCTGAACAGCACCTTGCAAGGCATCCCAGATATGCTCAATAATGTTCATGTCTGGTGATTTCGGTGGCCAACGGAAGTGTCTAAATTCAGAATAGTGTTCCTGGAGCCACTCGGTAGCAACTCTCGACGTGTGTGGTGGCGCATTGTCCTGCTGGAACTTTCCACGTCCGTCGGAATGAACCATGGACATGAATGGGAGCAGGTGATCGGACAGAATGCTTACGTATCGGTCACCGGTCAGAGTGGTATCTAGACGTATCAGGGGTCCCATTTCACGCCAACTGCACACGCCCCATACCATGACAGAGCCTCCACCAGCTTGAACAGTCCTATATTGACATGCAAGGTCCATGGATTCATGAGGATGTCTCCATACCCGTACACATCCATCAGCTCTATACAATTGGAAACGAAACTCGTCAGACCCAGTAACGTGTTTACAGTCATCAAAAGTCCATTTGCGGTGTTGGCGGGCCCAGGCGAGGCGTAAAGCTTTGTGTCGTGCAGTCAACAACGGTACACGAGTGGGCCTAGGGCTCCGAAAGCCCATATCAACGATGGTTCGTTGAATACAAAATGGGTAAGTTTCACGACTATTGTAAACACTTATGTCGATATCCACAATGCCATGAAACATGACTCGGATCCATAGGTTGCAAGTGCTGCATGGTGAAGCAGAGAGATAATCTTTAATTAAGTGAATTAATAAAATTGCAATTGCTGAAGGCCCAAAGCAGATAACAATAAAACAAACAGCTGGGGCCATGGAAGAGTTAACCCTCAGTCAAGGAATAGGCACAACATAATCCCAAATGTTGTTGAAGCCGAACAGAATTTTTATCGCAGGTGGGTGGGCCGAAACAAAATTAAGAAAACACGAGTCAATACACACGACAACTTAACTAAAAATTCCATGACATCTACCTCGCCAGGGAGTTACCTCACAAAACAGATAAGTAAGCGTACATCATGCTGGTCTAGATAACTAGCGAAGAATGAACGAGGCCTCAGTAGTAGGTTTTACAATATAAAATGGTACTTGGCAGGTCGTGTGCATGGTTGGCATTTCTTTGAGCGTTAAAAAAAATATGTATATTTTATATCTTAAGTGTAACTTATGAGGTATAGACCAATTGGAAAAGAGGAGTTGGTGATGCTGGCCTGAAACTCTTACTTACAGTAATGTAAGTAGAAAGATATTAAAAAGGCGTGTGTGTGCACAAGTTTACAATTAAACTTGTTCAAAATATTATGTTCTGTAATAGAAAATGTATGCTTTGAATTTTAATCTGCTTAAATATGGTTGTGATATACGATTTTAGGTTAGGAACGAAATTAAACATGACAGGCCATCGACTTAAATAAAGAATTTAAAAAATTAATTGGAAACTGCAAATACAGAAGACATGTTTCCGTAAGACAGATCGTCATTTACTGCATAATTCTTAACGCATAAGGTTTTTATTTTAAACCCATCTTCAGTGTGGACACGACTGTTGCTCAGACAATCGAGCCATCGCCCAGTCAAGAAGCGGATGCGGGGGAAGAAAGAGAAGTGATGAAGGAGGGGAAGTAGTATAACGATAGAGGAGTGTGTGCCTGGGGTAACAACCACCGCTCGAGAATGCGTAGTTGAAACTAGGGCGGGAATTTGATCCAGTTCTTGTCGTCGCGATATTACATTTCAACACGTGTAAATATATATATATATATATATATATATATATATACATATAATATATGTTTATGTATAATTTAATGTGAGGCAAATGTTTTTTATAACCTAGTAATCTTTTTTCATATACCTTCAATTCGTAATACACATTATTTGAATCTTTAAACCTTTAAGAAACATACATGGTAAAACTTTTTAAGATCACAAGAAAGAATTATTAAAATCAAATCAGTAATGGTACACAATGTTATCATTTGAATTTACTTAATTCTTTGGGGGCGGAATTAGGCACATTCAAATAAATATGTAAATGTTCGACAAATGGTTTCTATGACCTTGTAATTTTTGTTTTTAGTATACCTTTAATTTGTACTACAAATGACTTTATGCATATTTTTAACATTCACGGGTGATATATATATATATAAATAAAGGCATTATTAAATAATTATCGGAATTAAATAAACCATGATTAATTGTGTTTTCATTTGCATTTACTTATTTTCCTTGAGGAAAGTTTCAGAACATGCAAATAAATATTTAAATGTGTGACAAATGGTTTGTGTTTCCCAGTAACTTTTCTTTCCTACAAATTTAATTCATGACTTTACAACTTAAACTTCTTAACATGACATGAAAGAATTTTTGGAATTGAATAAATCACGATTAAGAATGTTTTTATTTGCATTCTCATAATTACTTGGAGGAAGAAGTAAGTTCATGCATATATATAATATTTAAATGTCACAAAAGGGTTGTATTACGTAATAACTTATTTTCATTTGGACCTTTAATAAGTAATACTAATGGTTTGATACGAATAAACATGCACCGGCTTAAAAAAAAATTCATCCTGGTCCTCCTTCTCCTTCTCTACCTCCTCCTACTCAGCTGTCCTTAAATGTAAAAAGCATTTTATATTTAAGGGGACAAGAAAAAATTATTTTAGATTATATATTAAGATACTTAAATAAATCACATCATAAAAAATATGAACCATCGCAATGTCACTTATATGATTAACATTTCAGTTTCACCCAGACTTGTCCGTTTCGAAGCATATAAGACTTGCAATAAACTTAAGCGAAAATAAACATATATATATATATATATTTCCAATTATGAAGGAAGGAATGGTGATGTTGCAATATGGATACTAAATATAAAACCCTACTTTCCTACCAGCACTAAAATCTGAGCGGTCTAAGACATCTCCATGTTAACCCAAGGTCTTGTAGGTCTGCAGGTAGATACTGCGTTCCTCCAGAGGGTATTTGAGATCTGAAAATTAATTAAAATAACATTGATGCTGGTCGCCAACAATGGAACTACAGCAGTCGAAACAATATGTTGGACGAGCGAGTAATGGAGCGCCCCTAGCAGGCGAAGCGGGAACTACGAGAGACGAAACAAGACGGCAACCGAGAGCGAAACGAACGTGAGTAATCAGTAGACAAAACAAAATTATGGGCAGAGGTGATGATATACGAGGGCTATCATAAGGGTGGTGATATCATAGGGGTGATGATGTCTTAGGGGTGATGACATTATAGGGTTAGTTTCATACAAGATGGCAGCATTGCAATTATCCAATACGGCGGCAGTGGTGCCACCCAAGATGGCGGATGTCTCCCCAGCTCTCCAGCCTGAAGCCTGTTTGCAAAACCATAGTATTTGTATCTACTTACGTTATATATAGCGTTAACAGACATACTCTTTAAAGAGTATGTGTTTTTTTTTTTTTCGATATATCAACTTTTTTACTTACTTTTTTCATCGGAGTACTCTTTTATACTCTTATTTATATATTTCCTTCCTCTGTGTAATTATTAAAAACATTTTTAATGCAGATACTTACTGATGCCTCGATAACCATTTAAATTTCATCTGCTTGAACAAAAACTGAAGCCATAGTGAATAATTTCTTGGTACCACAATTTTTGAAGTTCCTTAAAGGTGATTCCAATAATAAGATAACAAAGTTTGTTAGTTATGTAACTGATATTGAGAATAATGAAGTAACAAGGAATTTTCCAGTTACAATACGATATGTATATATAGACATAGTTTATTCACAGAAATTATTTGAAGTAGCATCAACTTCAGATAAATTAACTAAAACTCGGTCTAGTTTTGTTGTTAGTTCTTTATAGGTAATGAAAATGATAATAAAATATGTAGCTTTCATTGGTGATAGTTTTAAAAATAGTTTTTAAGGTTTCATCAGAAAGTGTACAAACAATGTATTATCATCTTCAAAAATTTCTTGTTGGAAGGGCACTAGCTTATATCGAAGAGAAATATCATGTGTAGTATATCATAGACATATCTTACAAGAGCAACAGCTGCACTGCTTACGGCTATATAAAAGTTCTTGCAGAAATACTGATATCCAGCAAACTGCTGATACGATCAAGAAATTCAAGTTATGATGTGTGCTAAAGGCCGATAAGTCATCAGTTCTGGGAATCCACTTATGGTGAGGCTTACATCTCTCCTTGGACCAGTTGGAAAAAGGCCATTTTGACTGATTTGAAAATGATGTGTTTTCCCAAATAAGAGGTATGTGGTATAAATTTGTTTTAATTTACAGGCCAGGTTTTGTGAACAGTTCTTATTTTAGCTACGATAATACAAATAGTTACTTTTCTTTTAAATATTTTAAGAAATGATCAGAATTATTTGTTAATCAATAATTTGTATTCGTTCAACATTTCTCTAGACAGATAAATATAAAAAATGGGTTAGAAAATACGAGATCATGTGCATGGATTTGCATTTATTCCTTTGAATAAAAGTTGATAAGTTACCAAAAATGCAACAGAATGCAGAGATAAAGTAAAGAAAACCATACGAAAAATTCATCAGACTTCGGTAGCGTTCATTTTCGTATGTATACACAATTGTTTTTTTTTTTTTACTTGGGACTTATATACTCCTTGTAATTTAGGGACAAACTAATTATAGTTCCACCGCCAGCACAGAAAAAACTTGCCGTTTTATTTTGAAGGTAAAATATTGCATATTAACACGAGATTAAATTCCTGAAAGTACTTATAAAGTAGTAAAATATGGCTCCGCATATAGATTCATCTATGGTGTAGTGGTTAGTGTACTTTCTTCTAACATACAGATTAAAGATACGGTGGTCGTCAACCCAATAGGAATTTTCGAAATCATAATTCGGTTTTCAATATGTTTGACAAGTCCACAATAAATGTGGTTCGTCTAGTCTACACTGAAATATAAATTGTATGCAATAAAAACTAATGTGTATTATCAAGTAGACAAATTACTTCTTACCTTTCTCGATGCGGCCTTCCACTTGTGTCTTAGAAGTGGGCACGTGCGTACATGTATTTAAGTATGCTGCATGACTTCTTTTTTTGCGTACTGACTGATCATACAGCCTGGCTGCAGCATATAGATGTCTTGGAGGCATGGTGGCCGTCTCTCTCTTAGGGACCCGCCTGCCCCCTGCCCTGTGCATACCCCTCATAGCAATGGAGTGCAAGTGCGTTGTGATTTTTTACATGCGCACTCTATATGCTACAGTACTGCAGCGGCCCCAATCATACTCAAAGTTTTGATTTCGGATGTCGAGTACTTCGAGCAGATTTGTACTAAGTTTATTTGTCATCCCTTCCAATATCTTGCAGCGATTCGTCTCTGAAAATTTTCGTCATGGTGAGGGACATTGTACTGATGGCACCGAGGTTCGAGGCTAACTTCTTACTTATTGCTTCCAGCACGGTCCTGCCATTAAGGTGACTGCCTAGTTTCACTCTTCCATGTCGTTCGAGGCTTTGTCATTAATGAAACTGTATTTTCTAGAGAGACAGCTCACTTGATCGCCTACATCGTTTATTTTTCTTCTACATAGCTGCAAACGCACCGCCTAACATGAGCATGAAGTTTTAACATGCGCTTTACCCATTGAATTATCGCAGCACCCATTGAAATGGGATGCTAGAGCGTGACATTTAACTTGTCATCTAAGGCGTCTCACTTGGGACGTGGCTGCCCCTCCTCTGTGAATGTGGGAGCATGAAGTTTTGCTCTAACCATCGCAACACTGCCACACCCTTGTTATGAAATGCGAGAGCGTGGTGTCCCGTAGCTTCCTCAGCTATGCCATGGCTGTCGTCTCTGTTAGGGGCCTCCATCGTCGATGCGTGAATGCGAGAGCATGAATTTGCGCTCTACACATCGCATCACCACGGCACCCTTGCTATGAAATGCGAGAGCGTGGTGTCCCGTAGCTCCCGCAGCCATGTCCTGGCTGGTGTCTCTGTGTGGGGCCTCCATCGTCGATGAGTGAATGCCAGAGCGTGAAGTTGCACTCTACACATTGCATATCGTTGGCACCCTTCTATTGGAATGCATGAGCAAGAAGTTCCGAATTTATGCTTTGGCTGTGTCTCTGTTGGGAGTTGTTGTCGGTGAGTGAATGCAAGAGCATGAAGTTGCGCTCTACCCATTGCGTAACCTGGGCCCCTTGAATGTCAGAGCATGACATAACGACTCCGAAGCTATGTCCTGGCTGCATCTCTGTTGGGAGTCGTTGTCGTGAATTTGTGCTCTACCCATTGCTTCACTTGGGCCCCTTGAATGTCAGGGCATGATGTAACGACTCCGAAACTATGTTTTGGCTGCGTCTCTGTTGGGAGTCGTCGTCGTAGGTGTGTGAATGCAAGAGCGTGAATTTGCGCTCTACCCATTGCTTCACTGCAACCTCTGAGAATTTTGGGAATGCGAGAGCGTGAAGTTTTGCTCTACACATTTCTTCACCGTGGAACCCTTCCTTTGGAATGCATGACGGCCCCGAAGCTATGTCCTGGTTGCGCCTGTGTTGGGAGATGCCGCAATAGGTACGTGAATGCGAGAGCGTGAAGTTGCGCTCTACCCATTGCATCACTGTGGCACCCTTATTTTGGAATGCATGAGCGTGAAGTCCCGAAGCTATGTCCTGACTGTATCTCTGTTGGGAGACACCACCATAGGTACATGAATGCGAGAGCGTGAAGTTGCGTTCCACCCATTACTTCACCACGGCATCTTTCTTTTCGAATGCATGAGTGTTAAGTCCCCGAAGTTGTCTGTTGGGAGCCGCCATTGTCGGTGCGTGAATGCAAGAGCGTGGAGTTGCGCTCTACCCATTGCTTTACCGCGACACCTCTTGAATGCCAGAGCATAACCATTGGGTGCATCGTCTTCGGGAGTCACAACCAACATGGCTGACCTCTTGGCGTCGGCTTAGGGATTCTCCATGAACTGACATGGCCGCCAGGGAATGTTCGAGAAAAAATAATTTTTTCTGAACTTTTGAAAAATTGGAAATTTTCAAAAATTAATCCATATTTTGAAATATTAAATCAAACTTTTCGAAACAGTAATTTAGAAAAAAAAATTTATTTTGTAAAATTAATTTTGTGAAAAAATATTTGCTTGCAAATTTTTTCACATTTTGGCACTGGCTGCCAAGAGGGCCGCTTCCGAATGACACTGGCTGCCAAGATGGCCGCCTCCGAAGCGGAATGCATATGCATGAGGTTCGTCATTTCCTTACCAAGCTTCTGCATCCCGAATCCCTGCCATGACGCTGCGTTCGAAACAACCATTTCTAACTACTTGTACTGGACCACGAAATATACCCACAACATGGGATGACCGCCATCTTGTCTTTGTGATCGTAATGGACAGTACAGCCTTATATACAGTGTTTGATCGACACTGGAGCACTGCAACGGATGGGTACCCATCTGCATCGACGTTTTGACGCCGTCTACTGCAGGCTGGACTGGTGGCCCGCATGCCATTGCGTTGGCTTCCATTGTCTCGAAACAAAAAACGCCTCATGCAGCAAAGGGCACGTGAACGCCGTCCCTGACTTCCTTAGTGGTAAAATATGTGTTAGACGCTACCGTGGTGACCACAATCTGACAGTTTGCATTGTGCATTTGCAAGTGTGAAGGTGTGGGAAGCCATTGGAGACAATATGCGATCTCGACTCCTACGTATTGAGGGCAATCTGAACAGCAACTGCTACATCACGGAGGTTTTAGAGCCTGAGGTACTGCCCGTTCTTCAGGCAACTCCACATGCCATATTTCAGCAGGACAAAGACCGGCCACATGTGGCGAGGAATGTGCAGAACTTCTTCAATGAGAGACGGGTACCAATGCTTCCCTGGTCTGTACTTTCGCCTGACATGTTGCCCATCGAACATGTCTGCGATATTGTTGGTCGGTGACTTGTCCGTCACGGTCCTACAGGATCCACTTTTGATGCTATGTAGACTCGCATACAAACCGAGTGGAGGGATATTCCCCAGGAACATATCCAGGTCCTCTAATTCCTTTCTACGACGTTCAGGGGTTCTGATTGCAGCACGTGGTTGCTTCACACCATACAGAATTCTCAGGGACAGAGATCAAGTATAGTTCTGTAACCCTAATTAATTGTGTATTGCGTTGTACCTAATCTGTGGTATTAAGTTCATTTGCAACACATGTATTCTTCTTGGTGTTGCATTTAAAAGACCAGAGACAATCTTCAAAGGAACAGTAGCTCTTCAAAGAAATAAAAATCTTACCTAACCAATAGTGAAACATATATAATATTGAAAGAATAATATTCCATATTTATATAATCTTATAGTTAAACCCGTATAATTTTAACATTCATTACTGTTTTCAATTTTATAATTGAAAATAGGACAAAAGTACAAATACATTGTGTACATTATAACTAGTCATTAGTAATAAAAATAATATTGTGCCCTGGCCTCTTGCCTTTATTTTGTCTATTTTGCACTCTTCTTTAGCTTGGATATTCCGGTAACTCTAGAAAAGTAAACGCAAACATGTTTGCAATATATTTATAAAGGCCTGTTCGTAAATTCGTAAATTATGTGTACGTGCTACCAACTGAAAACTGAAGTTTTTAAAAGTTAGGTTTTTCTATCGTGATAACCTGCATCACTGATGCTACATAGGCATTTGACAACACGCAACTATGAAATAATATTGAAATTGGCCGTTAGTGATAGGCCGCTTCAGAAATTGTGCAAAAATAATGTAACTGGCATTCGTAATAGTGGGTATAAAAATATAAGGAATTTGCATAAATGAATTAAATAACATTCCGATATGAAAATACTGAAATAAAAGGTAACTGGTGAGTATATTCTGTACTCTAAACTCTTATTGAGTTTGGTTTTACAGTGGTTAAAGGAAGTAATTTTTTTACTTACCATTGTCCTTTCAAAAGTGGTTAGCAAATATTTACCTAAAATATGTTGGTGGACCACGCATCCATAGCTATTGAATAGGCTATTCTCTTTTCATTTTAGGCTTATGGAGTGAAAATTATCCCGGCTGGCAGATGAATGCAGAAATAACGTATATTCTGTTCACAATAAATGGTTACTGAGATTTATTTTCTTATACAGATGAGTATAAAAGAATACCCCAACTTTGAAGGTCTATAAAATCAAAACCAAACAACCTACAACCTTGATTGACCAATCAAATAAACCGTGGACTCGTAAAGTTTGTTTACCATATATTCATAAATGTTCAATGTTAACACCATGAGCCACTCGAATGACATCTATGCGATAGTCAACTATTTCCACGCTCTTGTCAGCATGTCCGGTGTTACGGTTTGGATGGCGTTCGTAATTCTCGGTTTGAGGTGGTGACGGGGTAGCGAGTTCGCATTTCACACGTCAATGTGGAGGGGACGGACTGGTGTTTCCTTTATGTGCCCAGAACGAGGTAGACGATGCCTTCATATGTAAGCAGGTTTTAAGCGATGAAGCGACGTTCCATACAAATGGTAAGGTTAACCGGCACAACGTGCGGATATGGGGTCAGGAGCCTCCACATGAAACCACCGAACACGAGCGCGCTTCCCCCAAAGTGAACGTGTTTTGCGCTGTATCCAAAGACACTGTTTTCGGCCCTTAATTTTTTCTTGAGCCAACTGTTACCAGAATCCCATATTTGGACATGCTTACAGTGTGGTTGTTTCCTCATTTAGAAGAGGCGGCGGGGACTTCATTTTCCAGCAGAAGGTGCGCCACCCCATTGGCACCTAGCTGTTCTAGGATACCTGAACGAGACGTTGACGCAACGCTGGATTGGTCGAAGAGCAGTTGGTGACCAGAGTCTTAATCACTGGTCCCGAAGAATCCCGGATCTTACCCGGTGCGATTTTTCTATGAGGGTACATTGAGGATCAAGTGTTTCGTCCACCACTTCCGGCTAACATTGACGACCTCAAAACAAGAATTACGGACGCCATCCAAACCAGAACGCTGGACATGCTTACAAGAGTGTGGAACGCAGATATTTCTGAAGCGCTGCAATTTACCACTTTCAGACTATTACTCGGATTAATTAAAAAAAAGCGTAACTAAGTCTAGAAAATTACACCAAAGATACAACGCACTGCATTTGTACGCATACAGATCACAAATTTTGCATGAGAACAATTTTTTTTAGGAATTGACAACGCCCGAATTTTCTTCTTGTTTTACTAGTATTAAATGATATTTAAATATTATTATTTACATATAAAATATAAAAAAAAAGTTTAATTCAACCAGAAATAAGCTACTTGTATTTCAACAAAAATGCAAAACTCTTGTAATTCATGATATATTTGGAAAAAAACAAAACACGTGTATATAGTCTAATGATTTTTCAAAGATCGATTTAAAAACTATGAGGATACTGCAAAAAGATGATAGTAAGAATTTTATGTGGCATTGTGGCCCTGTTTCACTAGCTTGGGATAAAAACTGCCCATCAGACGTTCTCAAATCCAAATATCTGGCTGAGCCATTTTGTAAAGTAAAATAAAATTATCTGCTGAAGCCATGGATGTGACGACAGCAAATTTTGGCCAGAAGTTTTTTTCATATCATATAATAATTATTTGTTTGTGTATATATTTTACATTTCTGCATACATGTTAGGAGTTATTTAACCACTGTTGACAAAACATTTATTATCAAAAAGGAAATAAAATTAACTTCCAGTCCTTTATGTTGGTATACTAACTTTTATTCACTTATGCATTACTGAATAGATGTTGGCCGGGAGGATTTTTCGCACAAATTTGAAATATGTCCGGTAGTGGTCTTTAGTTTATAAAAGTATTTCAGCATTCATATAGTATAAATATACTATTTTGTAATTTACGTGACTTGCAAATATTTTACACACACATATAATTATAAATATATATATATATATATGTTTATATATATTAAACTTTGCCATAGACAGTGCTTGGGACTGCATAATCATTCACGGTATAGTAACCACTTCTGAAATTTCTCTCATTTGTAATAATAGTCAATAAATATATATTTTACTTTAGCCTTAGACGTTAACTTCTGAAAGTGGTGGAATATGCACACTGTGTTAATTACTTACATGAGAAAATTTATTTAAAAAGGACGTCAATGAATAAAAAGTGGTTCAAAGGAAAAGGTAACTAGGCCTCAAAAGTGCTCACTTTACCGAGAACAACCTATAATTATAATGGTGTGTCGATAAATGCAGCTTGCTACATTGTCGCCAACGTAATGCTCTCGAACTGATACATGGCAGACTGATACACATTTGCGGCCATGCAGGAAAGTTCTCTGTTCCTAAGTTTTATAGACAAACAAAAAGTGCTTTCTGAATGGTTGCGTCATGAAGATCATAATTTTCGCCTTATTCCTGGGAAATCTTCATGCTATCTTTTCAGTCCTTAAAACGTTCTTAAGAGGGACATACAAATAAAAATACAGATACGCAATCCACCAAACTTCAAAGTAAATTTTTTTAAATAATAGAAAGGTAAAAACATGTTGAGTTTAGCTGTTCTCATAAAACACAGCCCATTCCACACAAAAAATTAACTTGGTTTTCACAAAGGGAAAGAGACTAAATCGGCAGAACTCCTAATCAAACAAACATACAATAACTGCAGTATAAACAAATACAGGCAACTAACTCTCATACTAAACAAGGAATAAAAAACAGATGACCATTGGAGGCTTTTTGCTATGACATCAATTTGACTAAGGAAGTATGCCGTGTTCGTCTCTTTTATTTTCGTTATGTTGTCCGCAGTTAATGGCCTACGGCTATAAACAGTGATATAAATATAATGTTTCTTCAAAATCTGTTAATCAAGAGTGGCCTTTGCTTGTAAATATTCAATATAGAAGGGAGCCATGATGGTGTAGTGGTTAGACTACTCGCCTCCCACCTAGCCGAACTGGTCTCGATTCCCGGCTGGGTCGTCCTCCTGGATTTCCAATGTGGGAATCGTGCTGGACGATGCCACTGGTCGGCGAGTTTACTCGGGATCTCCCGTTTCCCCCGTTCTGCGTTCCAGCACTGCTCCATACTCACCTCGCTTCACCATCATCGGTTCTCAAGACCTCTATGTTAAGAGCCGCCCAAATATCTTCACTTACTCAATATAATAGTAACTATTATTGATAAAAATATTTGACTAATAATTTAATTTGTTTTAATTAATGCAAATTTGCTACCTGATATCAAATATTTAATGAGAGTCACAAAAATATAATTTTACTATTGTACAAAAAAATATTTGACTGAACTCTAATATGGTCGTAAATGCAAACTTCATAATATTTAACTTGACGCTGTTCCCCACCCGTGGAATATAGGTGGTTTATAGGGTCGTAGTTAATTCCTCCAGGCATAGACTATAAGTTGCCTAGAAGGTTGAGGGTATTTCAATAAGGTAGTCTTTTGATGTTTCACTTAACTGGATAATTATATTGTCTCGAGTTTGAACAAAAACAACATACAGCATCATTTCCGAGGTGTGGTACTCTAATTTGGCTACTCGTATTAACTGTGGCGACTTTGTGGTGGAGGGGGGCCTCTGGGCGGCGACTTGATACTTAACTTCTCTGCTGTTGGTGCTGGTATGATGTCAGCTGGGGATGAGCTCCGGCGCTGTGGGCGGCCTTGGAAAAGGCCCGCATTTGGTGTCGTCTCACTGGACTGCTGTTCTGGGCTCGTTCTCAGGTCCTCTCGCTATTCCTTGATGCAACTCTTCCTTCGGCCCGGTGATAATGAACTGTTTCCTTCTTCTCGCGTAAATTTGCTTATATGTCCTCCNCTATTCCTTGATGCAACTCTTCCTTCGGCCCGGTGATAATGAACTGTTTCCTTCTTCTCGCGTAAATTTGCTTATATGTCCTCCAGCTTCCCTCCCTAAGTCTCGGCACGTGTCTCTCTTATTGGGGGAAAGGGAGGAGGTGGTTGACTTCAGTACAAAGCCATTGAGTCACGTGCCAAGGTTCGTGAAGGTTCGGGGGCGGGAGAAGTGGTGACCTGCTCTTTGAATTTACCATCTCAGCTTATTTTTCCCTGGTTTGGCTACAAGGGTGGTAGGTGTGAGGAGTATTCGTGGCCCCCCACTTTCAATTGGTCGGCCGTTTTCTCAGGCGTGAAGCGAGAGGTGCTCTTACTTGGCTCTGCGATTTCTCCCACTTTCCTACGTATGTACGTAGCACTTTCCAGGTGCTCCGGCGATATGCCAGCTCTTACTCGGCACAACCTTGACACGTGTAACTGCGATCCATTCTGGCTGTCCACGTGCCTCGTGACACGTGTCAACTGGTAGGCGCTCGCGAAGGGGGTCAGCGAGGCTTCTACTCAAAAGGCGTTCCACTACACACTTTTACAAAATTAGTTGCATTGAAGAGTGGAGTGTAGGGAATTGGTCGGCTCTTAACATCGAAGTCTTGAGAGCCGATTAGGGTGAAGCGATGTGAGTACAGAGCAGCACTGGAACTTCAGAGCGGGGAAAACGCTAAATCCCCGAGAAAACCGCCGGCAAGCGGCATCGAAAGGCATGATTCCCACTTGTGAAAGCCCGGGGAGCAGCCCCACCGGGAATCTAACCCGATTCGCCTTTGTGCGAGGCGAGCGCTCTGGCTTTTGCCATAACCGCGGATCCGGTTGCATATAAGAGTTCATCGTTTGTCCCTATGATTTGGATTATAAAAATCTGCTCATGAAATTTTGTTGATAATTTACTCTACAAGATATATTTTCTGATAAACATTTGTATATTATTAAATATTTATTGATATGTGTCAGAAGTACGGATTTTAGTTTTTATAATAGTTGCGATACTATAATGATAACGTTTTATATATCAAATTAAGAAAAATCAATAAAATAATATATTGCAACATTCTATATTGATGTAAGTATATTTATCATTTTATTTAACTTGAATAATTGCTACACGCACACGCAAATACTATACAAAATCTACTATAGTCATTTTGCGGTATCTTCACATTTTTTAAATCACACTGAAAGAAAAATGCTTGTGTAGTATATGTGAACCAGTATGTTCCATACTTAATTCCTGTAGTTTTTTAGACTAACATACTCCTGTATAAAACATCATTCCTTAAAAGTTAGATGGAAGCATGTGGAAAGATGCATACTGGATTATGAAATAATTTACCAAGGATGTCATAATGACGTATGTTGCATTCTAAATTCTGTATAAAATCATACAGTATGCCTGTATATGGCCTTAGTATAATCCTGATGCTCTATACATCCACCAATGTGTAACTTTGAACATGTTATAGTGTATTATCCTGCAGGATACTTAGTAAAAGGCTGATGTGTTATACGTCCAGCAGGATATAGAATATGTCCTATACATAATAATCATGCGAGGGACTTGGCACACGGATGGTGTGCCATACGTCCACCAAAAAGCAGAATATGTCTTGTACGTATGACGTCTGTGAGAGAATTGGAACAATCATAATGGGTCATACGATCAGCAGGATGTAGAATACGACTTATAAGTATGTGGTCTTAATTTGAATAATAGTATCATATGTATTTAGAGCATACGGCCTATTGTTTGCTCCTGCATAACGCACCGTTCAGACGTACAAGCACTGACGTTCTATTTTAATACGAACTAATTTAAATATGCTGCATCGTTAATACAATGAAATATTTAACAAAAAATACAGGAAACCTGCCATTATCTTTAATATTTCAAGTTAAAANTGCATCGTTAATACAATGAAATATTTAACAAAAAATACAGGAAACCTGCCATTATCTTTAATATTTCAAGTTAAAATTTTTTTCAAAATATCAAAGGCATTATGTAACACATCACGTCGCAAATATTTTTCATTTTTTGCAATTGTTGTCGGAAACAGTTTCGGATTGGTACGTTAAGTAAAATGTCGGTATTTAAAGAACATGCCAACCAAAGAACTTCAGTATTACAGAATACTAAGGTATTTTATGAGGTGTGTATTACATAGCATACAATTTCCTGTAATCATGTTTAACACACTACTATTAGATCATGGCAGATAGGATGTTTGTGGAAGGAAATCTCGGCGATAAAACATTTGAATTGGTCTAGAAATAATAAAATTGGGCTATAAATCAAACTTTGTAGTTCAATGTGCAAAAACTATAAGCATATTAATTTAATGCATTGAAATTTTTAAAAATGGATTTAACTCTTCCAAAAAAAGTAACGAAATTATCTACACCTTCATTATAGGTAAACTGTAGGAATTGGTATCGAAAAACAGCTGAAAATAATAGGCAACTCATTAAACGTAATTGCGCATCACAAGTCAAAGTAGTGAATTAATATATGCATAGTAGGAAGAAAGTGGTGACTATAAAAAACAAACAACGAATTATTTTGACAATGGCATTTGAAGATTTATTTGAAAGAAACTATACCTGTACATGTACAATATAAAAAAATGTGAATAGCGATAAAATTAAATTATAATGTGTATGTAAATTTTTCATTACATATCCATAGTAAACAATTATACATTGTTACTTACATTAGATCCTTCAATACTTAAAACACAAAACGTAGCCTTCAACAGACTTAATTACAAGACAAACATTGCTCAACTGACCAATTAAGATTATTGTCAGTGCAGAAGATAAAAATTACCTAAAGGAAATGTCTACAGTCATCTACAACACATTGTAACTCCTGATTTAGATGATCTGTACCCTCACACTTCCTCATACGCTAACAAGCCACGCGTTGCTGTAAATCTGTTAACATCAGAATTTCTACATGAATAATCAGAAAAATTAATTTCCCAATAAATTTTTAATCTTTCCAATTTATATGTAGTGTTTCAATATTTATAGATGCTCGTCATTCTACAGTGCTTATATTGTTTCTTGAATCACATATATTGCCTGCATTAATATCCTATGCATTTTTTATTAACCATGAAGCAAATTAATCTCGCAATTATACACGGGTAACTAAGTAGTTGAAAATAGGGCATTCTGGGCCAGCATTTTGACAGNCCTCATACGCTAACAAGCCACGCGTTGCTGTAAATCTGTTAACATCAGAATTTCTACATGAATAATCAGAAAAATTTATTTCCCAATAAATTTTTAATCTTTCCAATTTATATGTAGTGTTTCAATATTTATAGATGCTCGTCATTCTACAGTGCTTATATTGTTTCTTGAATCACATATATTGCCTGCATTAATATCCTATACATTTTTTATTAACCATGATNCTTGAATCACATATATTGCCTGCATTAATATCCTATACATTTTTTATTAACCATGATGCAAATTAATCTCGCAATTATACACGGGTAACTAAGTAGTTGAAAATAGGGCATTCTGGGCCAGCATTTTGACAGGGAGCCGGGAGCCAGAAGCTAGGTAAGGAATTGACAAACCTAATGAGTTTGCATTCCGCTTCGGTGGCGGCCATCTTGGCATCCAGTGCCAAAATTTGCCAGAACTTGCCAGAAATCTAAAATTTTCCAAAAATTTAAAAAAAATTATTTTCTTACAAAATTTATTCTCAAAAATTCATTTTTTAAAATAAATGATTTAAAAAGATTGTATTTATATTTCAAAGGTGTGACTAAATATTTCAAAAGTTAAAAAATGTCTTAACATTTCAAAAGATCTAAAAAATTATTTTTTCATCGCTCATTCCCTGGCGGCCATGTTTGTTCATGGCTCCCTAAACCAACGCCAAGGAGTCGACCATGTTGGTTGTGGCTCCCAAAGATGCTGCCCAGTTGTTATGTCACGCTCAGGCATTCAAGGTGCTGCTGTGTCGCAATTAGTAGAGCACAATTCCATGCTCTCCCATTCACAAACCGATGGCAGCTCCCAACAGTCGCCTGCCAGGACATAGCCTCGGGCTACAGGGACTTCACGCTCTCGCATTCCATAGCAAGGGTGCTGCGGTGATGCAATCGGTACAGTGCAACTCCATGCTGTTGCGTTCACACACAGATGGCGGATGCCAACAGAGATGCCTGTCAGGACATAGCTTTGGGGAGCTTTAAGACTTCAAGCTCTCGCATTACATAGCAAGGGTGCCATGGTGATGCAATGGGTAGAGCACAACTCCATGCTCTTGCATTCACACACCGACTGTGGCTCCCAACAGAGACGCCAGCCACAACATAGCCTCGGGCTACAGGGACTTCACGCTCTCGCATTCCATAGCAAGGGTGCCGCTGTGATGCAATGGGTAGAGTGCAACTCCATGCTCTTGCATTCACACACCGACTGTGGCTCCCAACAGAGACGCCTGCCAGGACATAGCTTCGGGGGGTTACGAGACTTCATGCTGTCGCATTCAATAGCAAGGGTGCTACGGTGTTGCAATGGGTAGAGTGCAACTCCATGCTCTTGCATTCCCGGGACACCTGCCAGGACATAGCTTCGGGGAGCTACGGGACTTCACGCTCTCTCATTACATAGCAAGGGTGCCACGGTAATGCAATGGGAAGAGGGCAACTCCATGCTCTTGCATTCACACACCGACATCAGCTCCCAACAGAGACTCCAGCCAGGACAGCAACGTGCCCACTACCATGAGTGGGGGTCGCAGTGAAGCAGTGTATAGGCACAGCAGCTCCCAAGAGAGATGCCAGCCATGAAAAAAAATAATGCACTAGAGCCTTGCACGTGTTTTAACTGCCCTCCCATCCTAGGCCCCTGCCCCAGCCCCATCGAGAGAGACAAAAAAAATATATACATATATATATGTCTTCCCATGACACACTCCCTCCCCCCTCTCTGGAGCAGCAGCAGCAGCAGCATACTTACATACACGTGCGCTAATGTCTGCGACCAAGAGCGAAGTGGCAGACAGCATCACACACATCCTGGCCTATCGACACTTACCTTATGCAGTGTTAACCTCCCAAATACCATCGACATGGCATAACCACATAGATGGGTCTAGGGCTTGGAACCGGGCAGTACACTATTCCTATGACACTACAAATATATATATATATAAATATACATTGGTAACATCATAAGTATAGTGTACAGGTTGGTTGCAACGCTGCAGATAGTTGAAAAGTGAGTGCATTAGGCAATGGGGAAAAAAAAATATAAATCAAATTTAGAGAAGAGCACTACAAACTTATACCAAGACCATGCGAGGGTGGTACAAAATATAGAAGGAGTCAAATGTGTGACAATTAACAGTATGGTGGATAAAAACACACACACATATATGACAAAAATTATAATAATCACAATAAAAACAATTTGAATTGACACAAGAAGTAGTATGATGGAAACCACCACCACACACGATAAAGTAGTGTCACAAGACAACAGATTAAAAACAGGAGCTGTACAAAAAAAAGTGTGAAAGAAAACAGACGTGCCAAGGTGGTGTTGAACATCTCGTTAGGACCTCTGGGAAGTGTTTTGGGGA
>NQII01003785.1:99690-163353 GCA_002778355.1 Clitarchus hookeri | reverse complement strand
TTCTAATAAATTCTCTGGAATATAACACTCCATTTTCACGAGGGTCGCTGTTAAAACTACGAACGGAAAGTAGTTACTTGTTCTACACACACACACGAGGGCAGGCGCATTGGCTGTCAAGTGAGAAGTGCAGTGATATGAACTCCCATTGAGCAACCATCCACAGCACACACGATAGATAGGTTACCCCGATGTATGTCTACTCACCAACACACACACACACATTGCAGAACACTTACCCAGAATTGATGCTTGGTAGCAGATGGCTGCAGATGGCTGAGAACCGTCTGGGTGCTGAGGACACGTCTTATGATACGCGCAGAGCACTTAGGCAGCCAGATGCCGTCTTGGAGTATATACATATATATACACTATATATGCCAAGGTATTGCTGGTTCACAACTGGCATGCATGGTTCAGTGGTCTGGCAACAAGTGAAAGTGTAGCGGTCTTTGAGGTTGTATATATACCTCCCTAACACATTGGGCCAGCACAAAGAAACTCGTCAACCAGTTATATCACTGGCCTTGTGCAGGCGGAGGACACAAGTACGGCTATTCACACACAGAGTACGGCGGTACTTGCGTGTATCATTACTTGTCCCCTAATGGAGTGTGTACAACTTGTGCTTTCAATATACTAGCAAGTCGTGTTATTGTAGGTTCTCCACCCTGAACATACATTTTCGCGACTTGCGCCATGGTGATAGGCAAGCAGCAATGTGTCTGTGTACTAGGTTTTGCGGTTACTGTAAAATAGCCTGGGTTTGTAATTTCGTTATGACAGTTCATTCACGAGTTTCAGAACATACATATATATATATATACATACAAGCACACTAATCGTGTTTCAATTGCGCTTACACGTAAGTACCACAAAACAAGTAATTGTCAGTTGTTACATTAAAAAAATCAAGTAAGAAGAAATAGGTATTACAATTCCCTTTTTCATTTGCAAACAAACAGTTGTGATTAACCAATACACTCATAGAGTCTCACAAGAAGTATGTACATTGAGCCTTCTGCCATTTGCATTGTTAACATAAACATACATAAAGTACGGAGAATTATATATAAACATTAAATTCCTTTAATGCAAAAACACAAGGCACATTTTCAATTACGTGAACACATCAAAACAGTAACGATACCTATACAATATAAGAAAAATTTGTTTGTTAAAAATCATTACAAATAAAAATTTTTGTGTAACCCCATCTGCGAGCGCAACAGAAAATACTTTTAAGAAAATGTCCATAACTATACAATTATAAGCAATGATTGTCACACATAATACTAATTGTTGTAAAGCAGATTTTTTTTGTTAAATACATTACAAACTAAACCTTTGAGCACTATACCTTTGCAAACAGCGTATTGAAGAGCTGTATGAGTGCGGTTTTCCGCTCTGCAACAGTTAAATGTCTCACGTCACGTAATGAAGAATTCTCGCAACTCAAGCAGGCGNGAGTGCGGTTTTCCGCTCTGCAACAGTTAAATGTCTCACGTCACGTAATGAAGAATTCTCGCAACTCAAGCAGGCGGTGGCGACAGCAGCCGTCTTCCTCTTACTGTCAGGGCGTGGCGCTCGCTGGCGAGGGCCATTAATGGCAGCAACCTTCTTCTTACTTTTGGAGGCGGCAGTAGGCGGCCGGACAGCGTCACCGGTGATGTTAATCAAGATAGCAGCACCCTTCTTCGTATGTTTGGCTGTGGTGGTGGTGACATCAGGCAGTTGGGTGACAACCTCCATCACTGCAGCAGGAACAGGAGTCTCTGATATCGGTACACAGTCGGGAAGGTGAACACGATTCGTATCGTTTAGCAAATCGTGCGTAATCACTTCGTCCGCACCACAAGGCGAGGGAGTGTCTGTCCGCATATTGTGATCCACACATCTCCCCAATACATTGCAGTCGATCATCTGCTGACACGGCTCATGTGAAACAGGCAGGNCATATTGTGATCCACACATCTCCCCAATACATTGCAGTCGATCATCTGCTGACACGGCTCATGTGAAACAGGCAGGAGAAGGCGTGCAAGTAGATCGTACACAACCTGGCAGCATTTGTACTTGCTGCGACAAGTCAGTTCACCCTCGACTGNCATATTGTGATCCACACATCTCCCCAATACATTGCAGTCGATCATCTGCTGACACGGCTCATGTGAAACAGGCAGGGGAAGGCGTGCAAGTAGATCGTACACAACCTGGCAGCATTTGTACTTGCTGCGACAAGTCAGTTCACCCTCGACTGNGGAAGGCGTGCAAGTAGATCGTACACAACCTGGCAGCATTTGTACTTGCTGCGACAAGTCAGTTCACCCTCGACTGACGCCGTACCACCTTTACTCTTCATTATGTAGTAAATAAACATATGTTGGTGTTGTTTAGGCGTTACTTATATACGGCCTCCCACACGTACATGAAGCGAGTGAAGCACTTGTTATTTCAATTGAAGACACAACACACTTAAGCAGCGCATGGTAGAGTCCATTTACTGCTACAGTCTACCAGCATGGTCGTATGTATGTGCCCTGTACACTCTTCGGATCAGCAGTAGGTAGAGCTGGTATTGACATCGCTCAGAACATAGTTCAATTTCTTGCTCCCATGGAGACGTTCATGACGTAGTTCGGTAATATCTTAAATTTCGGCAAATGTTGCAAGCATGCGGTCATTTTCAGGCAGCTCGCTGTTTGGCCGGAGATTGAAGAAGGCACACTGTTCGCACTTGTAGCAGGGCAGAATGTCCCAGTGGAAGTTGTCCCAGGTGTCGTTATATCCCCACAAATGATTGTCACCATCACAGATCTGCACTTGTTCATGTCCCAGCTCAGGTATAAACACCACTCTTCTATAACCAATAAAGTAACTCGAGTACAAGTTCACATCTTCCGGTAGAAACGTCACACAGTTACGTAAGTTAAATGTATTACACATGACGGACGATAGTTCTCTTCTGAATGAAACACAAATGTCTACTGTGGCAGGTTCAAACACTTGTCCCTTCTTATATTGTAGCCAGGTACGCCTCACAAGTTAATGGAGAACACATAGTCGTCCAAGTAATTTTACCTCTGTTCATGCAGGTCATATGTCGGTCGCCAGTACAGCACTCTGTCCAGCGGGAAATTACACTGGCAGTGGCAGCATCGCAAAGTTCATACGTTATTGCACGAGTAAACCAAACCTGGCGTATATACTTGGTGCCTGCTTGCGTTAAAATATTACTGAGTACGCACGGCAGTGTAATTCCGGGCCTTAGGTGATATACATCACATGACATTACATTACACTGTACCGAGAGAAAATTTTCCTCATTGGTACGACACGCCCAGTATTTGAGTCCGGTACAGCATTCTACCTGGGTGGGCTGACCGGGAGGTTTGAAGTGAACTCTCCTGTAGCTAACCGTGACTCGCCTTCATATGTGATTAGCAGGTTGAATGTTGTGTGCATGGTTGCGGACAGGCGTCCACGAACTAAGTTCAGTGGCCCTGGGTTAACCACCATGTAAAATATGCGAGACAAAATAAAAAAATTTCCGAGAAGGTGGTGGTGTTATGTACATGACAGTTACTATACTTATATCTGCTAGGAGCGTCTTTATTAGAATTCTACGGCATGCACAGACCATCCGTGGTCAATGGGCTTAACGCCTGCATAGCTAAACCGGACTGTGGACATATTCAGCTTGAGTTGTACGCACCGATTCAGCAGCCTGATGCGGAATTCCTCGTCTAACATGCATGTGACACACTTGCAATATGCAGTCTCAGTCTTCCGGAAATCGGAGGCTAAGTAAAGCTATCCTACGACCAGGTCTGACACCGCCGTGTACTGCCCCATCCCGTTAAGCTTGGCAAGGAGTTCTCCCATTGCTGCTGCTGCTGTTGTAGATACCGGATCAGTACTATAGTTTCCCTCATTTTAGGCTGACCTATTTATATTGGTCCCCCTCCAACGCCATGACAGCAGAGCATTCAAGCACGGACACGTGCGTCCGAGCTTGCAAGCAGCGCACACATGGAGAATGTTTTTTACATATCGTCCTCGCAACCTTCGAAACGAAGGACAGCCAGCCTCCTCTGTTTGGAGGTCACAGATTTTTCATTTCGTGTCGCAATAGGTGTTTAAATGACGCTTCTGCTCCAGCCCGGCCACGAAGACAGTCTCGCTCCCGTTTAATAATGCGCTAAGTACATCGCGCACTTTATCGTATTCTACATCACCCACTCTCCAATTGATACCGTGAAAGTATTGTTCGAACCATATATTTGTTACTTTGCTTTTAACGTCTAGCTCATGCCATGGAAATGGCGGTAAGAATGTGCGTGATTCTATGTGCCCGTTAACATACGCCACGCAGATACGTTTTATAATGAACCCGCGCTGCGAGACGAAGCCCTGAAAGTTCACATACATTCGGCAGATCGGGAACTGACTGAAGTATAGTCGCCACTTATGTCAGTACTTTAACTATCCTGTCTCGCACATTGTACGTTACGAGTATGTCGTGAAGTATTAACGCATAGGCCTGGGTAGAGGGTGGGCAATTCACAGCGGTGGATATTACAATCCTAAAGTCTACCACGCCCGATTTAATTAACTCATCCTGTTTACTAACATCAAATACCAGTAGGGGCACCGTATTCAGAAAGGCATTCAGTTCGTGTGTGGGGGCCTGCGTTTGTCCGTAGCAAGACCTCTGGAAGTCCGCGTATATTTCATTAGGGGGCTGCATATGCACCGTTTGTAAAATCAATGTTCAAATCATCGTACAGGTAAGCCTCGGAGTTTTAAAAAAATTTTACATTCTTAATATTGACGTGATCAAATTTCGAGCAATCTGTATTGGGGGCATTTCACCTGCCTGTCTGAAACATATCAATTATATATCTCGGTTTTTCACTCGTGAAACTAGTTTTAACGTTCCAATTTACACTCGTGGAGGTAGGAATACTCGGGTATGTCTCTAAACTCCATGTACGAAACGCAATATCTAACTTCCTTCCTTTTTCCGCATATTTCATTAATTGTACGCATTCAGACGTGTTGACCTGCACGCGCGGTAATAACCAGTAAATCACGCGTATTGCTAGCGTCGGTGCTTCTGCTCCCGTGTCCTGGAGCGCGTTCGCCTGCGCATTAGCCTTGTGAATAACTATCTCTTGTTTTCAATTAATAATCATGTGATTGTAATCTTCCGCGAACCCCAACAGCATAGCTATTGGAATACATACTTCGAATTTTCCGTTCACATAGACAGGGACCTCAAACTCCTCGTCGATGCCCCAGCCCGCTATTTTGGCGGGGATTAATTGTTTATGCGTTAATGACAGATAGTTCTTTATGGTGGCCATGATTCCAACATCTCGTGTGGTGTCTACCTCGTACCTGTTCACTTCATACGTGATTCGACTAATCATGTGAAGTATACCGTTTCTAATGATTTTAGTCGTCGTGGGAAGCGCGTTGCCTGGCTGTGTCAGTGTTCCATGGAATCGCAAATATGAGTTACATGGCGCCGTGTATATATCTTGTTTTGCACCGGGATCCGGACCTCGGACGAGGGCACGTAGGGGCCCGGCAGGTAAGGCGAGTAGGTGTGGATTTCAGCCTTGGTGAGTGCGTCTTCGAACCCCGCCTGCTCCGCAATGCTTAATATTACTATATCCATGCTTGATCGTCAGTCCCAATCTTCTAAGGAAACGCACGTTTTCAGGTGTTAGTGCTCTGAGTGGTCGACTGGTACTGACTTTAGATTTGGTACCATAGGCGACTTTTATTGCATTCACATGCTTAATTTTCAGGCCCAACTATCCTTACATGCAAGCGAACCGTTATATCCTCGCCTCGAAAATTAATCAATCGACTCTCTCAGTCCACTACGGACACAACGACCCCCTGTATGTTCGACGTCACTACCGGAACATAAATGGGTGTTTTCGGTACATTTACGAGCTTAAATCCTGGTGGCACCATCGCTGAAAATTCGTGCAGAGTCTGGCTGGGCTTGCCGTTGAGATACGACTCGTTAACCAAATTGCATATTATTCTTATCACACTTACAGGGAATATTTGTACCAGCAGTGTAGACTCGTGTGTATTATTAGCCTCGTATGTGGCGTTCTTGAATCCTAGAATTACGGTGAGAGTATCGCTGAATGTGAAGTCTACCTGTGCAATACATTTCATCTTGCTGTGCAGAGTTTTCGCATTACCATGAAGAACTAACGTTGCGTCCTGTCCTAGCTCCAGCGTAAGTTACGCGCCTAAGTCCTCAATCTCATACCAACCCGTGGGAATACGCACCTCCCCCTCTTCACGTCCCCTTAATGTAACGGAGCATACCATTTTGGTGATCTATGTTTGGTACTGAGAAGTAAGTTTGAAAATCAATCACCGCCACGGACCATACCCTCTTCAGGGAGAGTGGTGGGAAGTGCACGGAATGCAATTCCGAACTGTTGCCAGACAAGATCAAGGTAATGGACATGACCGAGGTCCGTACCTAGTGCCTACTCGTTAAGTATCTATCTGGGAAGGAAGCGCAGACAAAGGTGTCCGCAGTTCCATGATCGCGGCTTTCACTCTGCTTCGTGATTGTAGTATTTTCGCGCTCCTGTGAAATGCATTTTCAGTTGTGGTGGAGTCCTTAAATTACCAAAACTGTCAAAGTAGTGGACCGTATCACCATTCTTTTTATATGCTGTTCAATGAGTTCCCGGGTCTGTGATACTGTCGAGGTTTACTATGACACACTCTACCTGATGTGCGTGACAGGATAGTAGATCTTGCATGAACACTCCTCTGAAATTACTTATTTTTTATTTCCATACATAATTATGTATTTCAAAGTTTGTTAGCGAGCGGGCTGGCAGCCCCCTTTAAGATCGCCTAGTTCTTTGCATTGTCGATTTCTATTTCTGCCTCCTCCCCCACCTTCTTGATTGTAGGAATGCAGGTACAGCCGCGACCGTTTTTTGCAAGCGTCTCCATTGGTTTATTGTGTCTCAAAGTCTCCGCCAAGCATTTGTTTTCATCTTTGGCTGTATTAACGGCCCTGGCTGTACCTCTGGGGCCTCCAATCAAACTTCCTAGTACTCCAAGAGCTGGCAAGGTGAACGGTAGAATTCCACCTCGTTTCGCTTCTACTCTACGCGGTTTCCTGCCAGAGCGTAACTTTTCGTCCTTCCAAATTTCAATCCCATGCCGCATTTCACCATAGTCTTCATAATTTTTGACACCCCCCCCCCCCTTCGCCCGCCCATCACACCCCGAGGTGTTCATCGAGCTTCGCTTGTGACGTCCCTACTATTGACTTTGCTTTATCTGCAAGAATCGCATCTGCTACGTGTCTATCTGCAAACTTAGTACTTGTAGTGTACGTAATGTAGTGTTTTTTGCAAACGTTGTCTCATGCACTAATGGGTACGTCGCCATGCTGTAATCTTCACTCCAGCCGAGTGCCAGGACCACAATACTTATATCCCGGAATGAGCGCTTCGAACGGGAGTTTATTAATTAAAGCATTTACCAGTCCATTTCCTTTCTTGGCAATCTTGCTCCTATGATGCATATATATTAACTGACTGTTAAATTGCATTGTGTTACTGCTTTATACACTTTGTGATAGAGGCTGGATATGAACCTGGGCACCCCACATGTGTGTATGTTAGTTATTTAGGATGAAACTTCAAACTTATTTCATGCTTCGCCTGGGGAGGTCTGTGTGTGTGTGTGTGCGCACATGTGTGTGTCTCGACACATGCCGGGTACTGCAAGGTCGCCGGGCATGGGCACAGCTCGGGTATTGTGTAACTTCTCCCCACTCTGCCCTTCAAGCCAAGACCAGCATGTGTCGAGGCCTCTCGCTTCTGACATCGGCCTAGAAGCATCTTGTGTGAAGACAGAAACATATTTTGAATTGCTCGTTTATTTGGTACCATGGGTTTGTTATAGTATTACACACAGGTGTAGAAACAAATATATTTTATTCAGATCTGATTTAATATCTAGCTGTTATCTGTAGTTGAATTCGAGCCATTTTACGAATACGCGGTTCCCTCGACATTTAAATATCCACTCGACCAAATAAGTGTTTAGATATTTTTTTTCATTAGCTCTTCGCTATAGAATTGACCTTTCAAACGCTTGCCGTTCAGGTCTTCCAACACAAAGGTCTGAGGTTCATTGTTTCGAATCTTGCTAATTCTCTATATTTCTAATGACAAGTTGGGCCTGTAAGATTTCGCAAATTGGGGTTTAATTCGGGAAATGCGGACATAGTCTCCCACCCTTACCCTTCGCCTTCCGCCTATCCACTATCTTATAGTTTTTAAACACAGTCTCCAGCAAAGAATCGTCTTTAACGTCCACCGGTCGCATACGAATGGTCCTGTGTTTTCTAGCATAGTATTTGGTAAATAGGCAAGGTAACATATCCAGCCACACATACTTTCCTCGCGCCGAGAATCCACGCCACATATCTGCTTTTAACGCTCGATTAAATCTCCCGATAATATATACATTTTTTTCACTATGTGTGCTGTAGTGGTTAATTTTGTTCCCGTCCATAAATGAACAGAACACTTTATTGTAAAATTCCCTATCTAAATAATTGTGCATATTCTTAGGCTGTCCCTTATCGTTTAAGACCGTTTTCATACCGTCGGCAACATCTGTCCCGCTTTTTCGGCGAACTGGGACGGCCCATGCATATTTGTTGAAACAATTAATTACAGTTAGCATTTATTTATACCCCTTATTCACAGCTGAATACGGGATCATTTCCACCAGGTTGGCTTGATACAAATTGTTGAATCCAAACATGAGCACCTTTCTTCTGCAGAAATTTCTTGTTGCTGGCCGGTGAATCTCGTCTGCGATCACCGCACGAGACATGTTCAGTAGATGTAGCCACCTTCGCGCAATTCCTCCACGATATTTACAATCTCGTTCGTTTGTGAATGATTACCTGTCTGTTGAGATGCCACGAGAAGTCAAAGTCGATATACGAGCTAATTTATATCGTCCCAGTACACATACTCGAGCTGGCTGCCCCCATCAAACTTCGAAGTCAGTCCCGAACCACAGGCTAGGCCTACATCGGGAAACAACTCGGCAATAATGTCGAATTTCGGGTGGACCTAGTCCTTATATGTATTGGTAGTTACATCACTATCGGTTAAATGCGCGCTCGTGAGTTTAAGTATTTTTGTTCCGTCTATATAAGCGGTAAATTACATCGTTAACACCAGTCTTATAGGAAGTGAGATAATTACAAACAGGGCCCGGGTGGGAACCTACCTTTTTCTTACATTTCAATTCGGCGAAAAATAGATCATCATCATCATCTTCGCCATTGGCCTCCGGAAGTTGCTTTAGTTCGATGTCCGAGTCGGTCTTCACACTACCGATAGGGGGAACCAGTTGCTCCTTTAAATTATCCAGCTGGGATGTGATCGGGCAGAAGGCTTCTTCGAATAATGTGTCGCACTCTATACGAGCGTGCTTGGCTTTTAAGTACTTATCATGAACGTTTGCAACGAGGCAGCATAAATCCTTGACAGCAGCAGACATTACACTAAAATTTATAGTGACTTGTTCGTACTATATATATATATATATATATATATTTATTTATTAGACAATGGCTCAACGTGCTATCAAATTGACTATTTAATCTTCGAAAATATTAATTTTCTGAAGTACTGCAGTACTAACATGCTCGCAATGCGCCCATTTTACATCGTCTGTGCGCATATCGTTTAGGTTACGAATAATCCTGTGGCGGATAAGTTCCTCTAGATCTACAAGTCCCGTACTCACTGTTTGATTTTGGATGTCGAGTTCTTTGAGCAGATTTGCACTAAGTTTATTCGTCATCCCTTCCAATATATTGTTGAGATTCGTATCTAAGCTGCCTATGCTTTCCAGCTGAGTATGCAATGTGTTTAGCATAGTCGAACTTGCACCTGCCGCATTAAGGTGGTCGTCTAGTTTCTCAGACAGAATTGTAAACCCCTTAATGTCAAACTGCTCGAACTTTGTCTCGACTGCTGTGAGCTTGGCGTCCACACCACTCAGCTTGTCAGCACTCTCGGTCGCTATACCCAGATTATCTCTCAATGTTGTAGCAAGGGTCGTAAGAGACCTGTAGTTGATGCGACCACCTAAATCTAACAGTTGCGCTTCCGCGTCAGGCAGTTTGCTTGCCCCTACACTTTGCATGTTATTGGTTAAAGTCTGAAAATGTTTTGTCCTGGTGAGGGACATTGTACTGATGGCACCGAGGTTCGCGTCTAACTTGCTACTTATTGCTTCCAGTGCGGTCGTGTTATTAAGGTGACTGCGTTGTTTTGCAGCAAGAACTCTAACTCGCTCGCCCACGTCGTTCGACGCTTTATCATTAAGGAGACTGTCTAGTTTCGCGGCGAGACCCCTAACTTGATCGCCTACATCGTTAATTTTCTTCTCCATAGCTGCGGACGCACCGTCTAACGTGCCGAGTTTCCCTACATCGCCAGATATGTTGCTCAGCTGGGCGTCCAGCTTGGTGTACAGTACGTTCGTGTTGGCGAACAGATAGCATTCCATGCTGACGAGGTTTGATTCCAGCTTTAGAGGTACCATGCACTCGGTCTTTAAATTAAGGTGCCCGTTGTGTAACGCTGTGAGGCCTGCTAGAACCCTCGCGCTACCTTGCTCCCCCACGTCGGTGATTTTCTTCTCCACTGCCGATATCCTAGCCCCTAAAACGTTTAGTTTAAGAACGTCATCGGATAGTTTGTGCAGCTGGGTTTCCATGTTGGTAGACAGTATGTTTGTGGTGCCGGCAAGCCTACCTTCCTAGATGGCGAGTGCATTTCCAGTTGTGATGGTGGTCAGGTGAGATACCTTTTCGATTAACGTGCCAAGCCTCAAATCCATGTTCGTCGTAAGTAATTTGGTATCGAAGAGGCCCCCTTCCACCGTGGCGAGCTTCCCACACACCGCAGACAGTTGCTTAATGTCATTGGCAAATAGGTGTAATTAGCTTGACACGGTCATATGAACACTGCTGGCTATTCGCTCTCCCACACTGCTCAGAGCTGTCTCTAAGGTGGTGATTCGCGCCATACCTGCCAATAATGTGCGCAAATGCATCTCAATACTGGTTTGCAGTGTCGCCACCGCCCGCATTCGAGACATACATGCAACTAATGTGCGCAACTGCGTCACAATACTGGTTTGAAGTGCTGCCACTGGGCGCAACACCTCCGAGGTAATGCTGCGGACGAAAGATACGTTCGAGGCGTCGCCATCATGTTTTGCACTGCCTAAATTCTTTGCTCGTTTTTCTCCGTAATTACAGTTACGTCATTAGTAGATGTAATACAGCTTTCCGGCGTCAGCTTCAGACAGCTATGGCCGAACTTGGATACTGAGTAGCTCATACTTCACTGATGCACTATAATGAAATGATCGAAACCCCTACTGTATCGTCGATTTTCAAGAGGAAAATGTTTTGCTATAACTAGAAACCCATGAGGTTCGCGCCAGCAACATGCACACAGGTCTTTAAATTTGTCGAATGTCATGTCGGTGTTAACGTGGTGCGAGCACACATGGCTTAAAATCAGGTCGTCCATGCGAAATAGGACTAGGAAATTCGCATTGTCATATAGAAGCTGTTTAGGCATTCGTGAACACATTTGGCATAGGTAAATAGAATCTACTGCTACATGACATCCCATGCTGAAATACTGCTGCATTGTCGCCTGTTTCTCACATGCCACATCTTCGAAAATAAACACGGAGTTCGGTAAAGTCTTGCTTGGCTGCACGAACCCGTCGTCACAAAATGGAAAATAACATTGGCTGGCATCGGCTTGAAGTATTTGCGCTAATCGTAAGAACTTTGGCTGGTGAAGATATTTCGAGTATAGGTACAAGTTTTCGAAACGCAGGCCGTTGGGTTCTTCTAGGAGACTAATGAGGACACAAGGTTCCCTGCAGTTGCTCGGTCCCGATATGATCCCTCGTACGTTGTCCAGTAATAACTTTCCATGCTGTAATTCAAAAATGTTAGTTTCATCTTCGTCGACGTCACTGATGCTGACAGGAAGCGTGGTTGTCTGTGGCACGATCGCCATCGAACTGATATGAGAATCAGTTAATCGTTAATATATATGTGAGTTCTGTTTGACCCTGGGCGATCTCTGTTATGTACAGTGTGTGTGTGTGACGCGGTTGCCACTTCGCTCTTGAATGCGGACGCAAGCGCACGTGTATGTAAGTCTGCTGCTGCTCCAGGAAGGGGGAAGGAGTGTGTGTGATGGTAAGACTAATATATCTAATATATAAAATTATCCCGTCACAGTGTTAGTCACTGAACTCCTCCAAAACGGCTGGACCGATTTTTTTGAAATTTTTTATGTATACTCGGTAGGTCTGAGAATCGATTTATATCTATTTTTTACACCCCTAAGTAATAAGGGTGGCCACCCCCAAACAATTTTTTTTTATTGTTTGATCAAAATTATTATTTTTTATTTTTTTATGATGTGGCATTCAAAAAATACATACCCTCCTAAATTTTCACCCTTCTACCACCAACCCTTATTTTTCCACCAACCCATATCTACCACCAACCCACATCCTCACACACTTACAATAAGTTATAGTTATTTTTTTCTAATACTATAATCACTAGAAATACTTTTTATGGCAAAACAAAGTTTGCTGGGTCAGCTAGACTAATAAATATATGTATATAATTATTTTGTCTCTCTCTCTCGATGGGGCGGGGGCCGCGGCCGGGGATGGGAAGTGGGTTAAAACACATGCAAGGCTATAACACATTATTTGTTTCCATGGCTGGCATCTCTCTTGGGAGATGCTGCACTCTATCCACTGCTGCACTGCGGCCCCCCACTCATGTAAGTGGGCGTGTTGCTGTCCTGGCTGGCGTCTGTTGAGAGCCGTCGTCGTTGTGTGAATGCAAGAGCATGGAGTTGTGCTCTACCCATTGCCGCACCGCGGCACCCTTGCCATGGAATGCGAGAGCTGGAAGTCTCGTAGCCCCCCGAAGCTATATCCTGGCAGGCGTCTCTGTGTAGACAAGAGCATGGAGTTGCGCTCTACCCATTGTATCACTGCAGCACCCTTGCTATGGAATGTGAGAACATGAAGTCTTGTAGCCCCCCAAAGCTATGTCCTGGCAGGTGTCTCTGTTGGGAGCCTCCGTCGGTGTGTGAATGCAAGAGATGGAAGTTGCGCTCTACCCATTGCATATCATCGCGGCACCCTTGCTATGGAATGCGAGAGTGTAAAGTCCCTGTAGCCCGAGGCTATGTTGTGGCTGGCATCTCTGTTGGGAGCCGCTGTTGGTGTGTGAATGTAAAGAGCATGGATTTGTGCTCTACCCATTTCATAACCGCAGCACCCTTGCTATGGAATGCGAGAGCGTTAAGTCCCGTAGCCCCCCCAAAGCTACGTCCTGGCAGGCGTCTATGGTGGGAGCCCCTGTCGGTGTGTGAATTCAAGAGCATGGATTTTCGCTCTATCCATTGCAACAGTGTGGCACCTTGAATGCTAGAGCATGACATGGCTGGGCGGCGTCTTTGGGAGCAACAACCAACATGGCCGACTCCTTGGCGTTGGCTTAGGGAGCCCTCCATGAACAAATAGGCCGCCAGGGAGTGAACGAGAAAAAATAATTTTTTGGAACTTTTGAAATGGTATGAAATTTCTTTTACTTTTGAAATATTTAATTACACTTTGAAATATTAAACCAATCTTTTAAAAACATTTATTATGAAAAATTAATTTAAAAAAATTAATTTTGTAAAAAAATAATTTTTTGAAAATTAATTTTTTGAAAAAAAAAATTGCCTGATTTTTTGAAATTTTTGGATATATGTCAAATTTTGGCCTGTCTTCCAAGGTGGCCGCCACCGAAGTGGAATGTAAACGCATTAGGTTTGTCATTTCCATACGAAGCTTCTGGCTCCCGGCTCCCTGTCAAGATGCTGGCACAGAATGCCCTATTTACAACTACTTAAGTAATTAGTTTAAAGGCTAATATATTTACAAGTCACGCATCACACTCAAAGTGTTTTGCGAAAGAGAAATACTGGTTTAACAAACAAAAACTCCTTTATACATGGATAAGTAATTAGTCTAAGGGCATTCTGACTATTATATACATTTGAAAGCAACTCTTCACTGCAAAGTGTTTGGCAAAAGATAATTACTGGCCTCACCAAGAAAAACTGCTTTATTATATAAGAGCAAATAATTACTTTTAAGGGGTTCTCGATGTTGTGTACATTCGCAAGTCATCCATCACTCTCAAAATGTTTAGCATAAGGGAAATACCGGTCCCATCAACTACAGTTCCTTAAATAAACATGGGTTAGTAATAAGTGTAAAGGCGTTGTGACAGTTATGTACTTAATCAAATCACTCATACCTCTAGTAGTGTTGGGCACATGGAAAAATACTCTCAGAATTAAGGCAATATAATTCATCAGTTCTGCGAACTTCATATGCCCAAAAATACGTTTCAAATTCCATGGTTTTAAACAACCCGCATGCAAAATATACATCATTATCATCCGTGACCCAAATCTCATTTATTTGGGTAAACAAAGGCAAAAGGTTTTGGATGAAAAGATAAATTGTAAGAACAGAGTTTACTTATAATTTTATACATTTAAGTTTTACCCAGCGCATAGCATAAAAGTTAGAGACCGAATCACTCCAAACAAATATATTTTGAATAATGCGTCTTGTTGCATTTAGTTTTGTTCACTTTTTTCCAAACAGAGAATGATTGGGAACGTGCATATTTAAAAAGTACGTTATTTATAACGAGTTGATTTTTTATCGCAATAGTTTTGCATATGTTCCTTATGTTACATGAGATTCGTACAGCAATTTTATAAACCCTATGCTTTGCCTCGAATCACATTGCCCAGAATGGAGTTACTGGTCCAAAACGTCAAGAGAATTTCAAGATAGTGCACAAGAAAATGAAATTTTGGCTTCAGTGGTGTTTTAGTAGTAGTAGGAAAAGGACAATTGTAAAACAATGGATAGGTGTGGGGGATGCGGGGATCGAGGCCAGCCATCTTGAGTGGCGTCACGAGTCAAAACCTTTTTCTCTTGCATTCTTTCTTGATGACCTCCATTTTGTCAGCCAGTATCAAAGGTCAAAGTCACACAGCCATTTTGTCAGCCAGTACCAACTTAATTATCTTGCATTCCAAACTAGGGGCTCTCTGCGATGACGCCCCGACTGGCCTCACCGTTACGCTCTCGCATTCAAAACGACGGAGGTTGTCTCCGAGTCTTCCCAGATCCCCACAACGATGCCCCGACGAGGTTTTCTCCGTGTGCTGCACCCTCTCGCATTCCACGCTAGGGGGATTGACTCCGAGTTTTCCCAGATTCCTGATACGAGGCCCCGGCGAGATTTTCTCCGTGTGCTGCTAGCTGCTTAATTAGAATACTAAGTTATTCCTTCCTACTAGAACTTGTACATCCTGCTCTCGCATTCCAAGCGAGGGGGGTTGCCTCGGAGTGTACCCATATCCCTGCCACTTTGCCCTGGTGAGGTTTTCTCCATGTGCTGCTAGCTGCTAAGTTATAATTACAATACCATCGCAAAATTCGTAACATAGACATCACTCCCAAACAACTAAAATTATCACCAGTTCATCTATGCCCTATGCGTACTTATAAGCATAGTTGTCCGTAATCCCCGAACCGTTTAAGATACAGTCAACAAATTCATAACATATGCATCACGTCCGACAACGAAAATTATCACAGGGTTATTTATGCCCTATGTGAACTGATAAGCATATTTGGTCGTAATTTCCAACCCATTTAATATACAGTCGTCAAATTCGTAACTAAGACATCACCTCCGACAACGAAAGTTATCACAGAGCCATTTATGCCCTATATATACTTATAAGCATAGTTGGCAATAATTCCCGAACCATTTAGGATAGTCACCAAACTCGCAACAACGAATTCCCTGACAACGAAAATAACTGCATATGCATTTAAGTCCTATACGAACTTAAAAGCATAGTTGTCCATAGTCACCAAATTCGAAAAATATACATCACCCCCAACAAAGAAAATGATTGTAGAGTCATTTATGTCCTATGCGTACTTGCAAGCATAATTGACTATAATTTCCGAACTGTTTGAGTTACATCAGTCAAATTGTCTCGAAAGAGTCGTCACTGACGAAGCTGGCGGCCTATCATAAAGGACGCTGCCGCACATAAAGATAAAGGGTCCTAACATGTTACGCGAGGCTCTCGAAAGGATCCTGTCTCTCCGTCATGCAACTTCGAGGAAGCTAGTGGACTATCATAAAGAACACCGTCGCACACGTCGATAAGAGGGCCTAAAAAATTATGTGAAGCTCCCGTCTCGGATAAGCTATGCAAGGCTCTTGAAAGGTAGCCCCCCTATTCCAGTCCCTGCCTCGAAATATCCGACTGCGAGGCTCCCTACTTTACACACACCACTTACCTACACCTCGCAGTGTTGCCATTTGCACACATACGTCCTCACACACAAACTATGAATGAAGGAAGACCGAACCCAGGTAACAATCAAAATATAAGGAAACGCTTTCTCGACCAGCACCAGGTGGACCGGACATATTATTATGCAGAAACTTTCTCGAGCAGCGCCCGATAAACGAGAACGCACTACCAGTTCCCGCATCAGCCATGACCGAATTACAGGTTGCTTGGAGAACTATAAAACTTCTCACGCCTGCGACAAGGAAAATGACTGCAGTGTCAAATATCACCAAAGCGCTATTATAAGAATAGTTCGATGTAATTTCCGAACCGTGTAAGATACAGACATCAAATTCGTAACAGTCATCACCCCCAACAGTGAAAATTAACGCAGGGTCAAGTATGGCTTAAGAGTACTTATATGCATAGTTGGGTATAATTACTGAACCATTTAAGATACAGTCACCAAATTCAAAACGTAGACCACACCAACGTCAACTAGAAAGGTCGCAAGTGTCTAGTATGTCCTAAGCATACTTATAAAAAACTCCGATGCAGCTACAGTCCATAATAGTTACATCAATGTCGATATCATACCAAGAAATTTAGTAAAACGCTAGAATGCAAGAGAAAGAACGAATGATCACAAGTACTAACCACAAAAAATTATAATACAATACAATTACAATATGCATTATACGACTTGTAAAGACGGCTTTCCTTTGCTTGTCACCAAACAGCATACATGTAAATCATTAGTTGCGCAAGAGAGACATCACTGTTCTATGATGATGCAAACAATTATATAAAAAAAAACGCTAAGGGAAAATAGTTATAAGCACTTACTAACCAGCACAAATACGAATTACGAAGACGTCGAGTACTGTACGCAGTTTGTTAAACGATATTATACAATACATTACCGTCCTGACCAGTACAACATAATATCAAACGACTTCCTTACAAATCGACTGAAACGAAACCCTTGCATCTAGTGAACGACCGACAGTCACAACACTAGCAGACCCAACCGACCCAACCGACTTCGAGAAATCAAGTAACATTATGAGAATCTGTAGGACCTACCACAGTAAGCCGACGGCCAAGCGCGAACACCGTGCATGTCTTGACAAGCGAAGGGGAGATGACCCAGAACAATAGCCATGAGAAAGTCGCATCATACTCGTGTCCCACAGCAGCCGAGTCTCACACACTATGCTTTCCTTTACGCGAGGAATTCAGTTATACACTACTAACTATCAATTCATCATGTTTTAAATAATATACGTATTTATATGTACTTATTGTGAATACATATTATTTATATTTTAATATATTAGCAGAACTGTTAGCACATACGAAAAAACAAGCATTTAAACCATAAGTCGCGCGCGCAAGAGAGAGAGAGAGAGAAACACAGCTATACACTGAGACAAACAGATTTAAAAAAATATTTATACATATATATATATATATATATAAATAAGTAAATTGGTTATTCGCATTTGCTGGCAAATACATGTGTGTGTGTGAGCATCATGTACTNCATATATATATAAATAAGTAAATTGGTTATTCGCATTTGCTGGCAAATACATGTGTGTGTGTGAGCATCATGTACTATACGTTATGATAGGCGAATCAATTTCTGCTGTGTAAACGATGGAACGTTTTTATAGTGGTCGGAAAATTTTTATTAAATATTACGATAAACAGAAATATTAAATCACTTGCAGCACTCAGATACCGAGCTAGCATACATGTCTGAAGAATTCCTTCTCATATATGTACAGCACGAAATAAAATCCGTCTACAAACACCTACCTGTATATCTGCAGCAGGACGAAGAGACTCTTAGTCGTCACCCATGCCTAGGATGTTTTCAAGGTAGTGTGCTGATGCAAACAGATATAAAAATTATTAATTAAATAGTTATAACCTTTTAACAACGTTTGTATATTGCACGAGCAACGTGTGCTATACCTCACGTTAGTAAAAAAAAAAAATGTTATGACGCTTACAAGAACAGGTGCGATCAGGTCAACACTGCCATGCATTGATGAAAACAGATAAAAAATAATTTAAAGAAAAAATAGTTGTAAACACTTTAGAACCATCGCAATTAGATATTACATACGCGTCAGCTCATGCACCGTGACAGAACTGGAGACAGTACAACATCCTTGAAATTAAGGTATCATAGGTTCAAACCTCAGAGAGAATCCGATCAGTTCAGAGGTAAAAAATACAACATGATATGCAATTACAAAAACCTCTATATTATATATACATATTTAAGTATCGAGCTCACCATGCAATAATCACAATGAACTATATATCCAACATAATATTTTCATACATGACTGTACTCAATGTATGTTCTCATCTCAAATACTGGCAGCCTGTCGTGCATTTGTAAGTAGATAACAAGCAGGTCATGCCGTGACAACCCGAGGCGGACAACACGAACCATCATGTCGTGATAATATTATAAAAGCATATCGTAAAGTTTACATACATCTACAACGATCACGTACATTGTTACAATATAAAGATGAAATCATTGGTTGAAGACTTACCATATGTGACTACATCGTCAACAGCAAAGGACTCTGAAGATTTGTTCCTTATATCACTACAACAGGAAAGTAGTCATTGCATGTTCGCCCGCAGTGATAGTCTGAATAGACATAGCAAGAAGTGTAAAGACAACGTTTACTGTTCAACAGGAAGTGAGTTGGAAGTATTGTAGCAAGACATTCACGTGCAACCTACCAACCATTTATAAACATACATATAAGTAGATACATTTCTTAGTCGATATGAATGTAAAAATAAATATAAACAAAATTTTTTTTTCTATATATATTTATACTCTTAACAAAATCATATTCACCTACATAATATGTCATGCAATTTAGTAATTAGCTCTGAGTTCATCAATAATCAAATTTATCTCTTCTCTGGCAGAAAGATATCCACTTCTCTGCAATTGAACCAGCATCCATAGCCTATCAACCATGTCATTGTGGTCTTCAGAAAATAAGTTGCTTGACTCCACGGCTCTCTTCGCAGAAGGTTCGTGATACATGTCTGCATCTATGTTCTTCTGTCATGAGTCGGTTGTTAGATACTTCTGGGCCAGAGTACTAGGTTCGAATCTGCGTTTATTCTGTCCCAACTTCAAGAAGCTCTTATTTTCAGCAACACGTTTACGCTTTTGCCTTGCAGATATCGACACTTCATCATAATCAGTAGAATATGAATATTACATATCGTTAGCAATCAACTATATATATATAAATAAATACAACCAAATTGGTTAATACATGACTGTACTCCTTGTATGTTCATCCCAAATACTGGCAGTCTGTCGGACATTTATAAGTAAGTAACAAGCAGGACACGTCGTGACAACCCGAGGCGGATAACACGTACATTATGTGAGGCGAAAAAAAAATTCCAGTGGGAAGTGTGGAACGTTAAGGACAACACTGCCACGCACACTAACGTAAATTAATATAAAAATNAAAAAAATTCCAGTGGGAAGTGTGGAACGTTAAGGACAACACTGCCACGCACACTAACGTAAATTAATATAAAAATAAAAAAATGTAAAGGATAATAATTATAAGCACTTACCAACCATCACAATCATCATATATTACACATATATGACAGTTATGAGAGGAATTCAGTTATACAGAACGAGGTAACAATTTATTCCGTTCGAATACATCAAGATGTAAATATCAGAATGACTCTTTAAAAATATCGCTTTGTATAAACTGTCGTTTGTCGTGGATATCGTCCCTATACACTTTTGTGTNAAAAAAATTCCAGTGGGAAGTGTGGAACGTTAAGGACAACACTGCCACGCACACTAACGTAAATTAATATAAAAATTAAAAAATGTAAAGGATAATAATTATAAGCACTTACCAACCATCACAATCATCATATATTACACATATATGACAGTTATGAGAGGAATTCAGTTATACAGAACGAGGTAACAATTTATTCCGTTCGAATACATCAAGATGTAAATATTAGAATGACTCTTTAAAAATATCGCTTTGTATAAACTGTCGTTTGTCGTGGATATCGTCCCTATACACTTTTGGGTNTAGAATGACTCTTTAAAAATATCGCTTTGTATAAACTGTCGTTTGTCGTGGATATCGTCCCTATACACTTTTGGGTCTATTAAAGCAGTTCGAGCCGACACTACACGTCGCTCAGAACATCTTTCCTTCTCGAGAGGTCATAGTGAAAATTTTAATAGAAATATATTAATTTAATTTAAATGTATTTGACTCTCTTTTGTATGGGAATTAATATTTATATATTTTTTAAACTGTATACAAATTAATATTATTTTAATTTAATTATGTTCTTTAATGAAACCTTTATTGATTGTGTTTAATGTCTTTCTTCGGTCATTTTATAGTTTTTTCCTACTTACATAAATTATTTGCAATCGTAATAAAATTTTATTTTAGTCACGCCAAATAAGTATAACTTCTAACGCGCGTACATAAGTACACGTGCCCATTTATTTCTGTCTGAAGTATGAAAGATAGCCAGTATGAAAATGTTGCTCAAAAGAGAAAAGCAATGGGTAGGTTTAAAAGGCAATGATAAATATACTCATTCCAGTTTATGAATTGTTGAATGACTGCGCAGCCAGCGGATTGCCAACATCAAAGTCATCAAAGAAGACTGCTACGAGGAGATTAAATTAATCACCCTCATTTTCTGCCAATATTTTACGCCACACCTTGCCTTGTATAAAGTTTTCTACATCAGTACTTTCCTTTAAATACTGCAGGTGTTCTAGTACATATTTCAAAACGTTACCCATTGAGAAATATTTTTCAAAAACAGCAGTGATTGGTATAATATGCNGTGTTCTAGTACATATTTCAAAACGTTACCCATTGAGAAATATTTTTCAAAAACAGCAGTGATTGGTATAATATGCATGGTGGAGGGTACAGGTACCAGCTCTTCACCTCCTTGATCCATGCGTTGGCCAATAGTAATTTTTATTGTCCTGACATTAGTTCCGGACTGTTCAAATTTTTTTTTACATTTATACTCCAAGTTTAATGCGGTAAGACAATCGGAATACTTGGACAGTACTTTATTGAGNCAAATTTTTTTTTACATTTATACTCCAAGTTTAATGCGGTAAGACAATCGGAATACTTGGACAGTACTTTATTGAGTCATGATTTGAACATTTCTTCGAACATCCTCTCTACTTACTGCCTCATAAAAATTATGTTCTATAACATTTTTTTTATTTAGATGCAAATTGTTTCAATTCCTCAACAACAAATTGTACTGTGCTACGCAGTATAATTAGGGTACACTACAGTGATGATATTAAAATTGCTAGATGATTATCTAGCGTACTAATGGTATTCACAGGAAATTCTGAGATTGTTGTTGATTGGTTTGCACTTGAAACAGCTAGACACGAAATTGTATCTAATGTTGAGTAGACTGAAGTCCTTGCAGAATAAATTGTTACTAAATGTTTCTTGAGGGAAACTACCGAAGAAAAAACACCGAAAGCATGCTAGTCTACCACACAGCGGAATTCTCTACTACCGGTCAACTTTATGCATCCTGTTCACATATGTTTAGTTAGTTGTGAAGCTGTAACGAAATTTCTCTAACAACCGTTGCACGTGTACATTTTTTTATTCCAAAATACTAAGGTTAGCCAAAAACTGTTTAACTACCTGGTTTGTGCTATCATACTTTGTTGTTTTCATGTTATAAAATCCATTTTGAATAGATAACCAAATATATTCTGCTTCTTCAGTGCACTTAGCCCCGGTAGCATGAAAAATTTTTAATGCACTGTCTATAGCTTCAATGAAAGTGCGAGATTGGTAAAACGTGTTGTCGATGACAACATACGCACTCGATGGATCTGTGAAAGTCTCTCATGTAGTTATAACCAAGGGCTGGAATGTCTTACCTAAACGTTGAAGTTATTTGTCCTAGCCTCCACGGCCACCTGCACGTCTGCTGCCGTTGGTACGTGGTTTACGAAACCATCACGAATTTCCGGCGTAGCTGTCTTCCAGGCGTCCTTCCCTTGGTTTTTACGGGTTGGAGGGATGCTTATCACATACGGAAGTAGGAGCAGCGCAACTGCAGTTTTAGTNCCTTCCCTTGGTTTTTACGGGTTGGAGGGATGCTTATCACATACGGAAGTAGGAGCAGCGCAACTGCAGTTTTAGTATCTGGCTGGTTTTATGAAACATCGCAAAAGATAAATACATTCAGCTTGGCAATGTTGTGAAAGAGTACATTTACAGCAATCACAAAAACGTAATAATCATTTTCAGTTGTCATTAGAGTTTGAAGCTATATGTAACTTCANCCTTCCCTTGGTTTTTACGGGTTGGAGGGATGCTTATCACATACGGAAGTAGGAGCAGCGCAACTGCAGTTTTAGTCTCTGGCTGGTTTTATGAAACATCGCAAAAAATAAATACATTCAGCTTGGCAATGTTGTGAAAGAANTGGCTGGTTTTATGAAACATCGCAAAAGATAAATACATTCAGCTTGGCAATGTTGTGAAAGAATACATTTACAGCAATCACAAAAACGTAATAATCATTTTCAGTTGTCATTAGAGTTTGAAGCTATATGTAACTTCAGGTATCTTTAAAGTAAAAGAAACCCGCACATACTAGTATGTGCGCCAACAAGGACTAGATAAATTTCCTGCCATCTTGACAATCAATAAAATCTGAACTAAACTGAACATGTTATTTACTGCAAAATGTTTCCAAACGTGACACACACCCTAAAACACTACAGTTCTGATTGTGACTTTGTGGTTTGCTCTCCATATTCTATGTAACACTGAAAATTTAATTTACGCATCAATCCTACCGCATATATCCCAGCAAAAGCTTTCCAAGCCTCCCACCAAATGTTTACCAAGCCTGTCGCAAGAGCGCTTAACTTGCCATTCGCACGCTACCTATAAACCTAGTGTTACGTGTGTGAATAATGTTTTCTTTCGTCTTGGCAACCGTCAAGAGCATACTTGCGCATGCGTCTTTCATTTACAGTACAGTACTTTTGGCGACCAAATTATGGCAGAACATTATATTCACTCCTCCTAAAACGTTCCTAGATCCGCCACTAGTGTGCACGAGTTTAGGGGGCCGACTCGGGTCAAGGGCTGTGGGTTACCGGCGTAGACTTTCATCGGCCTGACACAATAAATGCAATATTTTATTTTCTAACAATGTTATTGTTTTCTTTTTGGGTGTTTGCTTTTAATATTTTTGCTCCGTGAAGTGCGCTCTGCCTCTTTGCTCGTATTTCCCCTCGTGTTGGTCACTGTTTGCTGTCATAAGAATGCAGAAGTGGCGTGGAAATATGATAGTTCAGTTAAGGTGACAGAGAATATTGCCTTACACAGGCGTATACAACTTTGCACAGAATTACTCCGACCTTGAGCTACGTCACACGAAAATGAGGTGGGACAAACGAGAAGGGACGGAAGGTATGAGTGGAGGTATACCGCAGTAAAACGAACTGTTAGACCATATACAGAAAATCAGAAAACATTGAATCTCATTCTTGCATCCGTTTCCATAAGCTGCAAAACATAATACATATACTATTTTATCGTTTTGCGAGTGAAATTTCTTGGGTTTCAATTTGACAAAATTGGGGGCGTTTCTGATAATCACTTTATAATGGAGCACTGCACTGTACCAGTTTGTTTTTAAGATATTTAACAGTTATTTTCTACATAATAAGCAACTAAACCAATGCCACTCGAATGTTAAAATTTTACAGATACGTGTTTAATAAACAACGTTGCACGTGCAACTGCTTGCGTCTGAATTCTGCAAAAGAAACTAAATTGTTACAGCTATGTAGGTGCGTGAGCTCTCTAGTCCTATCTGCGCACGTCACCTTTCCTCCCTTTACACCAACGGCCCCGCTTCGCACTTCCCCACGGTGAGACTTACCCAGATAACTGCCGACCACATACGTATTAAAGTACATACAGTAGCGCGGATTCTTGCTGAGGTCACGCGCGCGTTATCGCACTACCATATCGCTCTCGGCTCCTCCCCACTGTAACTCAACACTCTGGCCGTCAAAGTATAACGGCTGCCCAGGCTCGGAGTTATTCCGCGCGTAGTGTATATTTACACGCAGCACACGCGCGCACGCAAATCTGTCTGCCAGACAATTCAATCAAACACTGAGCAGTCAGCATGCAGAAATATATAGAAATGTTTAATTATGCAAAGTAAATATTGTAGTTTCAGGTGAGCCAACAATATGTGGAAAATCCATGCAGTTATTTTAGATCGCGTGCCATTATATTTAAATTAGCTATCCAACATATACACTTCGAATATTTGTTTACATAACATGGGAATTAAACCGCTATATAAAACTATCGTAATAACGTTTTGAATAATAACTAACACGTATTTTTAAGGAGGTTATTGATGTCGGATACTTATATAGTTTATTGTTTTCAAATTGGTGCTGGAGGTGGTTGCATAATAGACTGGGAAAGGTGATGTTGGCTGTGATGGAGGCAGTATGACATCTGATGCCGAAGGAAGTGGTGTGGTTTCCGTGTCTGCAACCGCGACTGGTACTTGTGCTTCTGTAATTTTGTTGGGTAAGTTGTTACTAGCTCCAGTGGCTCCCAATACAGAATTAAAGCTGTCTAGAAGACTGTCTTCTGATTCAAAGGAGTTTCTGGCCTATTTGCGGAAACAACAAGATTTCCAACAAAAGGCTCCCGAATGTGTTTAACACATAGTATATTAAATACATAGCCTAATACAGATTGAATTTTCTTCTAATAAACATTGCACAATTATATTCAATTATTTATGTACCCCCTTTTCGTTTTTTCGCCCTTCTTTGGAAATCATAGCTCTTTTACAGGCAACTCAGTACTTGATCCAATAAACCTATATTGAATTTGCAGTTTTTGTAATTCTAGCTGATAGAACCGGTTATGCTTGGCCAATTTCTAAGCCCTAATTTATTTTTCTGTCTTTAGGGAGCCGCTGTGGTTTGGTGGATAGAACGCTTGTGATCCACCTACGTAATCCGGGTTCGATCCCCAGCAGGGTCACTCCTGGATTTTTGCATGTGCTGGGAATCGTACTGGACGATGTCGCTGGCCGGCCGGTTTTCTCGGGTATCTCCCGTTTCCGGCACTATTCCATATTCAACTCATTTCATCCTCATCCTCTGTAAATACCTGCAGATGTTTAGAGGTTACGAGCAGCGAACAAACAGATACGTCCAACAATGGCAACTAAACCAATGCTTGGATAATTGACGTATATGAGTGCTTCATTGAAGTGGAGTTTTGAACTGCCGTAGTAAGTTAAAAAAAGTTTTCAAAGGTGCATATTTTAAGCTTAATAAGTTTAAAATCTACACTTTATGAAATTTTATTTATAGGACCTTCTTTCCGCAGTGGTTAAAAAGAGGTAAGAAAATTTTGTACATAATAAACTTATACCCCTAAAGATGTTACACTAATTTTTGTTATACAAATCTGAAAGAAATGGAAGTAATAAATAATAGAAATAGTCGACTTACCCCGTTTTCGTTTTGCGCTTCATTGAGGGAGTTTACCCACATCTCTCAGTTTCGCTCGCACTCCAACCACTGGAGTCAGTTGCTGGAGATCCGCCTCGGTAAGCACTTTCAAGACTATTGCATCTACTTCATTTCCTAGAAGTAAAATCGAGAATGTTAATGCATACAGACATGCATACGTGTAAACATTGATGGCCGAGCAAGACAAAACGTCTCAAGCTTTATTACAATTAATCGCCGTATTTTATATTTTTACTCTAAACTGTTTATTTACTATTAGCTACAGTTCATTTTATCTGCATACGAAATTACCTCGCCATGACGCAATTAAAATGAAACCGAAAAACTACTCACTACGACCTTTAGTAATAAATCTAATCAAGAATTGAAATAAACAATGCATGATCACTATGAAAGGACGCAACTGTAAGCCGCAAGAAGCTCCTTTTAAGAGTCGATAACAATACTTTAGGAGCATTCGGACATATCTCAAATGCGGCAAACTGGAAAAAGTTGTTTGCCAAAATCATTCACGAAAACAATCCAAACTTTCCTCCATATTAAACGGTCATAATTAAAAGACATATACAGTTTACAGTAGAGTTACGTAGTTGATAACTCCGTGAGAAGGTTTATATTAACTCACTGGTAAATATCATGAAATCCGAATGGTAACTAAGAAATCTTACAATGGGAAGAACTAACAGTGAACATAAACATACCTTTGAACATATCAACGATGCAATGCAGGTCCTATTCTGACTAAATAATCGTCGTCTCTTCATCCATTTTGTCTGTCTAACGTGCACACTCGAATAACGGCGTTGTGGGGCCTACTGACGGAAACGCAGGGCAACGGTTGAAATTTGGAATACCAAACGCACCCTCTAGCTGAAGTATCCTGAATTAAACCGGCGTCATAGAATATGCTGCCCGTACTCGAATAACACGCAAATGAAGTATGATTCGTACATCTATAATGACTAAGCATAATGGGTATGATTCTTCTTTCCATACAGTTGTGACATTCGTTCTTATTATTTACGGTAACGCTATCGACGTCTGTTCTAAAGTTGTAGCTTCATTACCATGTTGTAAAATACATACACATTTGGTGTAAATGTGTTACACTGTTCTGCTTTACTATTTTTATGACGTCATCGATCCTCACCTAATGTTATATACGTCCTGTAATTGTAATGAGGATTACACATTCTTACGATTTTATATTACTACCTTGTGATGGATTGAACACCAGTGTTATGTTATTACGACAATATCCTTGCACTGCGTTATGTAACGAGAAACTATCAGAAACCATGTGTGTAAATTTTGTAAGGTAAAGGTGTGTTAAATATGGCTGTAAGTAGACTAGGTACGTTAGCCGTAGATTTCTGTTTTATACATCTGTCCGGATAAAAAATTTTTTCAGTGCAAACCTTTAAAAAATCACCCCAAATATGACGTGTTTGGTTGTTTCCTAAATATTCCATGTATCACAAGCGTTTTATATTTTTGTAAAAATTAAATGAAATTTTTTTTTATTGATATTTTAGTTGTACTTTATCTATAAATAATAACATTTAATTCATAACTAATATGCATTAAATAAGAGAGAAAATAGGTGGGTTGGTAATGCCTAGTAACAATTAGTTTTATACAGAATTTCATATTACTGGGTGCGCACGAATGCGGTGCGTTGTCATTCTGATGTAATTTTCTAGACACAGGTAAGCTTTGTTTCTACGAGGCGGAGCAATTTTCTGGAAATGGAACATTAGCTGATCTTCAAAAAATTGTGAAAGAACCGGGAACGGACCGTAATTTATTTTTTTAAACATTGTTAAGTCGTTCCCCTATTTTGTATATTAATTTCTTTATATGGTCAGAAATGCGTTAGTATTTCATTAATTATTTTAAACAAAACCCATATTTTTAAACAAATTAATTTATTGTGTACATCAAAGCTCAATAAAGTCGTTTTGGTTGAGAACGACACGGACACATGAAAGCACTTTTAGTCATACACCTGCAATACACCGCCATAGAAGATAATCTCGTGTATCACCCAGTACAAGAATTGCGTCGGTGAGTTGGACTTCTTTGTTAAACATCTCAGCTAAAATATTAGGTTTAAACATGTATAGGTAAAAAAATTAATGTTAGTCACGCCATCTTGTCTATAGTGGAATTATAGAAACAGGAACAATTAACCAGCCACGGCCTCTACTAAAGAAGAACAATCCTGCCATTCGCCTGGGGGAGATTTCGAGAAACAATAGAAAATCTTAATCAAGAAGGCCGAACCGTTAATTGAACACAGTGAGATTTCCTTTTTGCCACTTTAATCGGTGTAAATAATAATAAATCGGACAGGTATGATCAACAAATTCTCTCCCATGCCTGCTAGATCTGTAAGATTAATAACGGGGATACCTTGATTTCCATACTCATATTTTTATTGTATTAGAAATTAGTTTAATACTAAAAAAATATATTTCAGTGACACTTTCCAGTATAATAGACGTGATTTCGTCTTCATACTTAATGACAACAGTTTTATATTTGTAGTTGGCNTAATACACTACAGTTCTGATTGTGACTTTGTGGTTTGCTCTCCATATTCTATGTAACACTGAAAATTTAATTTACGTATCAATCCTACCGCATATATCCCAGCAAAAGCTTTCCAAGCCTCCCACCAAATGTTTACCAAGCCTGTCGCAAGAGCGCTTAACTTGCCATTCGCACGCTACCTATAAACCTAGTGTTACGTGTGTGAATAATGTTTTCTTTCGTCTTGGCAACCGTCAAGAGCATACTTGCGCATGCGTCTTTCATTTACAGTACAGTACTTTTGGCGACCAAATTATGGCAGAACATTATATTCACTCCTCCTAAAACGTTCCTAGATCCGCCACTAGTGTGCACGAGTTTAGGGGGCCGACTCGGGTCAAGGGCTGTGGGTTACCGGCGTAGACTTTCATCGGCCTGACACAATAAATGCAATATTTTATTTTCTAACGTTGTTATTGTTTTCTTTTTGGGTGTTTGCTTTTAATATTTTTGCTCCGTGAAGTGCGCTCTGCCTCTTTGCTCGTATTTCCCCTCGTGTTGGTCACTGTTTGCTGTCATAAGAAGGCAGAAGTGGCGTGGAAATATGATAGTTCCGTTAAGGTGACAGAGAATATTGCCTTACACAGGCGTATACAACTTTGCACAGAATTACTCCGACCTTGAGCTACGTCACACGAAAATGAGGTGGGACAAACGAGAAGGGACGGAAGGTATGAGTGGAGGTATACCGCAGTAAAACGAACTGTTAGACCATATAGAGAAAAGCAGAAAACATTGAATCTCATTCTTGCTTCCGTTTCCATAAGCTGCAAAACATAATACATATACTTTTTTATCGTTTTGCGAGTGAAATTTCTTGGCTTTCAATTTGACAAAATTGGGGGCGTTTCTGAGAATCACTTTATAATGGAGCACTGCACTGTACCAGTTTGTTTTTAAGATATTTAACAGTTATTTTGTACATAATAAGCAACTAAACCAATGCCACTCGAATGTTAAAATTTTACAGATACGTGTTTAATAAACAACGTTGCATGTGCAACTGCTTGCGTCTGAATCCTGCAAAAGAAACTAAATTGTTACAGCTATGTAGGTGCGTGAGCTCTCTAGTCCTATCTGCGCACGTCACTTTTCCTCCCTTTACACCAACGGCCCCGCTTCGCACTTCACCACGGTGAGACTTACCCAGATAACTGCCGACCACATACGTATTAAAGTACATACAGTAGCGCGGATTCTTGCTGAGGTCACGCGCGCGTTATCGCACTACCATATCGCTCTCGGCTCCTCCCCACTGTAACTCAACACTCTGGCCGTCAAAGTATAACGGCTGCCCAGGCTCGGAGTTATTCCGCGCGTAGTGTATATTTACACGCAGCACACGCGCGCACGCAAATCTGTCTGCCAGACAATTCAATCAAACACTGAGCAGTCAGCATGCAGAAATATATAGAAATGTTTAATTATGCAAAGTAAATATTGTACAGTTTCAGGTGAGCCAACAGTATGTGGAAAATCCATGCAGTTATTTTAGATCGCGTGCCATTATATTTAAATTAGCTATCCAACATATACACTTCGAATATTTGTTTACATAACATGGGAATTAAACCGCTATATAAAACTTTCCTAATAACGTTTTGAATAATAACTAACACGTATTTTTTAAGGAGGTTATTGATGTCGGATACTTATATAGTTTATTCTTTTCAAATTGGTGCTGGAGGTGGTTGCATAATAGACTGGGAAAGCTGATGTTGGCTGTGATGGAGGCAGTATGACATCTGATGCTGAAGGAAGTGTCGTGGTTTCCGTGTCTGCAACCGCAACTGGTACTTGTGCTTCTGTAATTTTGTTGGGTAAGTTGTTACTAGCTCCAGTGGCTCCCAATACAGAATTAAAGCTGTCTAGAAGACTGTCTTCTGATTCAAAGGAGTTTCTGGCCTATTTGCGGAAACAACAAGATTTCCAACAAAAGGCTCCCGAATGTGTTTAACACATAGTATATTAAATACATAGCCTAATACAGATTGAATTTTCTTCTAATAAACATTGCACAATTATATTCAATTATTTATGTACCCCCTTTTCGTTTTTTCGCCCTTCTTTGGAAATCACAGCTCTTTTACAGGCAACCCAGTACTTGATCCAATAAACCTATATTGAATTTGCAGTTTTTGTAATTCTAGCTGATAGAACCGGTTATGCTTGGCCAATTTCTAAGCCCTACTTTATTTTTCTGTCTTTAGGGAGCCGCTGTGGTTTGGTGGATAGAACGCTTGTGAACCACCTACGTAATCCGGGTTCGATCCCCAGCAGGGTCACTCCTGGATCTTTGCATGTGCTGGGAATCGTACTGGACGATGTCGCTGGCCGGCCGGTTTTCTCGGGTATCTCCCGTTTCCTGCACTATTCCATATTCAACTCATTTCATCCTCATCTTCTGTAAAGACCTGCAGATGTTTAGAGCAGCGAACAAACAGATACTTCCAACAATGGCAACTAAACCAATGCTTGGATAATTGACGTATAGGAGTGCTTCATTGAAGTGGAGTTTTGAACTGCCGTAGTAAGTTAAAAAAAGTTTTCAAAGGTGCATATTTTAAGCTTAATAAGTTTAAAATCTACACTTTATGAAATTTTATTTATGGGACCTTCATTCCGCAGTGGTTAAAAAGAGGTAAGAAAATGTTGTACATAATAAATTTATACCCCTAAAGATGTTACACTAATTTTTGTTATACAAATCTGAAAGAAATGGAAGTAATAAATAATAGAAATAGTCGACTTACCCCGTTTTCGTTTTGCGCGTTTACCCACATCTCTCAGTTTCGCTCGCACTCCAACCACTGGAGTCAGTTGCTGGAGATCCGCCTCGGTAAGCACTTTCAAGACTATTGCATCTACTTCATTTCCTAGAAGTAAAATCGAGAATGTTAATGCATACAGACATGCATACGTGTAAACATTGATGGCCGAGCAAGACAAAACGTCTCAAGCTTTATTACAATTAATCGCCGTATTTTATATTTTTACTCTAAACTGTTTATTTACTATTAGCTACAGTTCATTTTATCTGCATACGAAATTACCTCGCCATGACGCAATTAAAATGAAACCGAAAAACTACTCACTACGACCTTTAGTAATAAATCTAATCAAGAATTGAAATAAACAATGCATGATCACTATGAAAGGACGCAACTGTAAGCCGCAAGAAGCTCCTTTTAAGAGTCGATAACAATACTTTAGGAGCATTCCGACATATCTCAAATGCGGCAAACTGGAAAAAGTTGTTTGCCAAAATCATTCACGAAAACAATCCAAACTTTCCTCCATATTAAACGGTCATAATTAAAAGACATATACAGTTTTCAGTAGAGTTACGTAGTTGATAACTCCGTGAGTAGGTTTATATTAACTCACTGGTAAATATCATGAAATCCGAATGGTAACTAAGAAATCTTACAATGGGAAGAACTAACAGTGAACATAAACATACCTTTGAACATATCAATGATGCAATGCAGGTCCTATTCTGACTAAATAATCGTCGTCTCTTCATCCATTTTGTCTGTCTAACGTGCACACTCGAATAACGGCGTTGTGGGGCCTACTGACGGAAACGCAGGGCAACGGTTGAAATTTGGAATACCAAACGCACCCTCTAGCTGAAGTATCCTGAATTAAACCGGCGTCATAGAATATGCTGCCCGTACTCGAATAACACGCAAATGAAGTATGATTCGTACATCTATAATGACTAAGCATAATGGGTATGATTCTTCTTTCCATACAGTTGTGACGTTCGTTCTTATTATTTACGGTAACGCTATCGACGTCTGTTCTAAAATTGTAGCTTCATTACCATGTTGTAAAATACATACACATTTGGTGTAAATGTGTTACACTGTTCTGCTTTACTGTTGTTATGACGTCATCGATCCTCACCTACTGTTATATACGTCCTGTAATTGTAATGAGGATTACACATTCTTACGATTTTATATTACTACCTTGTGATGGATTGAACACCAGGGTTATGTTATTACGACAATATCCTTGCACTGCGTTATGTAACGAGAAACTATCAGAAACCATGTATGTAAATTTTGTAAGGTAAAGGTGTGTTAAATATGGCTGTAAGTAGACTAGGTACGTTAGCCGTAGATTTCTGTTTTATACACCTGTCCGGATAACATTTTTTTTCAGTGCAAACCTTTAAAAAATCACCCCAAATATGACGTGTTTGGTTGTTTCCTAAATATTCCATGTATCACAAGCGTTTTATATTTTTGTAAAAATTAAATTAAATTTTTTTTATTGATATTTTAGTTGTACTTTATCTATAAATAATAACATTTAATTCATAACTAAAATGCATTAAATAAGTGAGAAAATAGGTGGGTTGGTAATGCCTAGTAACAATTAGTTTTATACAGAATTTCATATTACTGAGTGCGCACGAATGTGGTGCGTTGTCATTCTGATGTAATTTTCTAGACACAGGTAAGCTTTGTTTCTACGAGGCGGAGCAATTTTCTGGAAATGGAACATTAGCTGATCTTCAAAAAATTGTGAAAGAACCGGGAACGGACCGTAATTTATTTTTTTAAACATTGTTAATTCGTTCCCCTATTTTGTATATTAATTTCTTTATATGGTCAGAAATGCGTTAGTATTTCATTAATTATTTTAAACAAAACCCATATTTTTAAACAAATTAATTTATTGTGTACATCAAAGCTCAATAAAGTCGTTTTGGTTGAGAACGACACGGACACATGAAAGCACTTTTAGTCATACACCTGCAATACACCGCCATAGAAGATAATCTCGTGTATCACCCAGTACAAGAATTGCGTCGGTGAGTTGGACTTCTTTGTTAAACATCTCAGCTAAAATATTAGGTTTAAACATGTATAGGTAAAAAAAATAATTGTAGGCACGCCATCTTGTCTATAGTGGAATTATAGAAACAGGAACAATTGGTTAAATGTTCAAGTACAGGAAATTAACCAGTCGCGGCCTCTACTAAAGAAGAACAATCCTGCCATTCGCCTGGGGGAGATTTCGAGAAACAATAGAAAATCTTAATCAAGAAGGCCGAACCGTTAATTGAACACAGTGAGATTTCCTTTTTGCCACTTTAATCGGTGTAAATAATAATAAATCGGACAGGTATGATTAACAAATTCTCTCCTATGCCTGGTAGATCTGTAAGATTAATAACGGGGATACCTTAATTTCCATACTCATATTTTTATTGTATTAGAAATTAGTTTAATACTAAAAAAGTATATTTTNTTATTGTATTAGAAATTAGTTTAATACTAAAAAAATATATTTCAGTGACACTTTCCAGTATAATAGACGTGATTTCGTCTTCATACTTAATGACAACAGTTTTATATTTGTAGTTGGCGAGAAAAGACTAAAAACTATGTTACAACAAGTTCTCTAATTTAAAAATGTAATATCCGGTATTTTCATGAGCATAAAGTGGTGGTGAGATATTATTTTGCAAGGTGTCGCGAAGTAATATGTCCGTTGTTATTATCATCATCGCTAGACGTGGAGGGAATAGTGGAACGAGAAAAAATTTTCGCGCAGTTGTTATCTCTCTCTGCGTGAGTGTAAAACATATTTTGTCTCCCTCTCTAGCAGTGGGCTTGCCGTGGGAATAGGGGACATAAAATTTGAATTTAAATGTGATTGCCTGGATACGAGCCTACAGCCCACAGACGCCATGTTCTTTTATATCTGGTACGTGCTGCGAACCGCTTCCACGAAAATATGGGGCGTATAAACCATGAAGTCAGGTACAAGGAAATCTCTGTTGCTACAAATGACGTGTGAGCCAACTATTTTTCAGCCTGCTTTCGCACAAAAGCCCCAATGAATTTCCACCTTTTTTACCCGAATTTTATTCTTATCGTAGAGCTTCTAACAAATGTATTTTTCCTGTGCTGTACGAAATGCACAAACCCATTTGCTTTTATCCTATATACAAGTCGAAAAAACACATGAATTACATACTTCTGTTAATATATGTTGTCTGTAATCTGAAAATTTTGTATTGAATGGAAAAAAAAAATTTATTATTATGTCTACTGCACGTAAAACTTACACGNTATTCTTATCGTAGAGCTTCTAACAAATGTATTTTTCCTGTGCTGTACGAAATGCACAAACCCATTTGCTTTTATCCCATATACAAGTCGAAAAAACACATGAATTACATACTTCTGTTAATATATGTTGTCTGTAATCTGAAAATTTAGTATTGAATGGAAAAAAAAATTTATTATTATGTCTACTGCACGTAAAACTTACACGGCAGGTTCTAGTTGCTAATAAATATTTTTCCTTAAATTATAAATTAAATAAAGGCTATACGAAGCTGCAAGTCACTTAAAAGCACGGCACGTACCATTAACACTGCCATGCTGAGTAGTACTGTAGTTTTTTTCAACATTGATTAGTGAGTTGCAGGAAACTGTAATGTGTAACCAATTGCATGTGGTGCACTGTATTATTTAGGCATATTCTCTGTGTAGCTTACATTTATAAATCACAAACATGCTGTATGCAATTGCCTACATTTGGTACTGACACCTAATAAGGTATCACAAGTTTTATAATAATACTTATTCGTGGTTTTTTATTAGCTGTGTTACTTTATTTTCTCTCCTGTTGTTTTTTTGCCTACGTAATGTATAAAAATGCTATACAGAACAGAACTCATGATATGATCTTGGCCATTTGCTAGCGTTCAGTGTCCCTGTTTTTGCTCAACTGTGTTATTTTATTCTCTCTCGTATTTTTATATTTCTCAAGTTGACTTATGCTATGGTTCTTACAATATCTAGGGTTCAGAAAAAGCCATCTCAGATGTATGTTATTAGCAAACTCCAATTTACTTTAAGATGTTTATGGAACTGCAACTTGCGCATGTACCTTCAAGATCACCACATACTGAATTCGCTCAAGATCAGTTCCTCTGAAAAAACTACTTAAGCTACGTTACTCATTGTAAAATAATATGTTTGGAAATTAATTTTTGTTCTGAATGATATTAAGTACACAAAAAGTAGAGAATAATCAAGCACTAAAATATACATTGGCGCATTATTGTTTTCTGGTTAATAACAACTTACTATTGCAACCATCAAATTGATCTACACAGGGTCTCTTTTGTCTACCATTTTATAAAATAGCGCTACTTCTCTATCATATCTCGAGAAACTAACAAGCAATTCCACCAAGTTTGGCAAACAAATGTCGTTTTCCACAGCAGATTCCAGTACATCAACGTCATAACAGTGGGGCCTGTGGCCGTTTCAAATTAGCAGATATCTTCCTTGTTCCTAATGAGGCACAAAGAGAATTTTTAACAATTCTAAAAAATATATCAATTTACATAAGCAGACATTACATTCATTGTGACGTGCAATACAGATGTCATACCATCTAGAAATTCCTGCACTTTCCCATTCCCTTTTTTAATACGCAGCACGAGGGCATGTATCTTCATCATTAAATCAGGCAATGACGGTAATGGTCCTACATTTTTCCACTGAATTAACATAATTAGCATATCTGCAGCACGTGGAAGCTATCAATCTATACAGGTAATTGTTCATCCATGTTACAGATTTTCTAAGATTACTAAGAAAACCGTTTTCCTAACAAACAAGCAAAAGCAGTTCAGAGTAATTGCCGACGTAATTTCGGCGCATTCCCAGTCCACGTGCGATGGAGATGCTTTCTGTCTTCCTGTAGATTCAGTATGGCGTTTCAAATATAGATGCAGCCAGTAATAGCCAGCTAATTGAGTGTGCTTCAGGTCATTCTTCTCGGTGAAATGAAAAGTCATTTACCGTACAATTTTCAGTGTTTGTTGACAACAAGCCTGTTCGAGATGTTGCTCATACTACACTTAGGCTCTTTCGTATTATTTTCCAAGTTATTTTATTGTGTGTAAAAAAAAAAATTAAAATTATTATTTTCATATTAAATAAACTACAGTCCTTGGCTCTCCTTTTGTAACTTTACCAGATTCTAAGCGTCTTTTTAGAGTTTTGTAGGGAAAGTGGTATCATTGAGATCCATCCCATATTTACACTCTCTCGTTTTTTGTCAATTTTCCAAAGGGAAGAAAGGCTTATGAGATCACTTTCATGTCTGTGTCTGTGTAAGAGTCTGTGCGTGTGTGGGTCCCCCCTATCAATTTTTGAACGCGTGAACAGAATTTCGTTATATAGTGCATGATAAGGACACCTGACGTTTACAGTTTTCGACCACGAAAGGAAATTACTTTCAAAAGAGTGGCCATTTCAAAAGTAACTTTTATACGTTATATACCTGGAACCATTCAACAAATTTAAACCAATTTTTGCAAGGTGGCAGTGCATCGTGTAAGCATTGAATTTATTTATGAATATTGATGTTCCGCCATTTAGTACAATAGCGCTACACAAAAAATTAAACTTTTACGTTATATACCGAAAACTACACAACCAATCCTCGCCAAATTATGCACGTAAATAAGTCTATAGTAGGTTATGTAAGCATATGCGATTCAAATTGATAAGGCAATTATTTTCTAAATCGCTGTCGTACAAATATTTTACGTTTATTTGGTATAAGTACCGCACTGTTTGACCAATTTCGATCAAACTTGAAATGTTGACAGTATATATTATAAGCATTATACGTATAGAAAACCACAACTTTGGCCGCCATTTTGTAATATGACACAAATTAATAAAGTATTATGGTATATCCCGAGTAACCATTATTAATTCCTACCACATTTGTCAAACAAGAGTACTGCGGCAGCCAATATATACCAATTTTTTAAAAGTATATTAGACACTTATTTCCAAAATAGCTGTAATATATTAATTTTAGCATGCTATGCTACACCGTCGAAACTATGAAATTAATTCCAACGTAAATTTTTATGCCAGCAATGTATATTACAATCATCAAATGTGTTTACACGAAGTGTCTTTTGTCCACCATTGTGTGAGATATCATCACATGACAAATAATTTTTGTCATATACCAAGAAAAACCAACTGATGTCTACCAAATTTGGCAAAGCTGTACACCAACGGTGGGCTATGTAAACTGATATGTTTCGAGTGCGTCAGACACTCATTTTCAAAATGGTGGCCATATAAACATTTTAGCTCAGTATTTTATATCTACGCATTACCAAAAAAATCTCAACTTAACTTTGTATGCTGGCAATATATATTATATCCATCAACTTTGTCTATAGAATCCTCACTAAAAAGTACACCAACCGGTGCTTGGAGAGACGTAAGTCTATCCAAAAGTGGCTATTGCCAAGACCAAGTTCTGAAAAAAAGGCTAGAACGGTGGACAAGACGAACCCACAATACCACCCACCTATATTAACAGTCGGTAACGACCAATCTCTAAAATGTCTCCNCATTACCAAAAAAATCTCAACTTAACTTTGTATGCTGGCAATATATATTATATCCATCAACTTTGTCTATAGAATCGTCACTAAAAAGTACACCAACCGGTGCTTGGAGAGACGTAACTCTATCCAAAAGTGGCTATTGCCAAGACCAAGTTCTGAAAAAAAGGCTAGAGCGGTGGACAAGACGAACCCACAATACCACCCACCTATATTAACAGTCGGTAACGACCAATCTCTAAAATGTATCCNACGGTGGACAAGACGAACCCACAATACCACCCACCTATATTAACAGTCGGTAACGACCAATCTCTAAAATGTCTCCTAATATGAATGACCAGAACAACCAACCAGTTGCGAAACATTCCTCTAAATATTCTTCAGTTCATTCGTTCACCTTATAGAACTTAGATGATTGTAATCTATATAAGTAAGACAGATCCTATCATGGCCCTTCTCCAGCACACAATATTATATATGTAATCTAAAACAAACTTTCGCAGACTTGTACATGTTACTTAAAAAATCAGTCTTTCAGAGAAGAATAAAAAACTGAATAAGTAATTGAAGTAATATTATTATTTATACATAGATTTAATTTATTTAGTAATTATATGTATTTGATCTTTCGAATTATTTCATACATTCTATGTTTACAATTCTCAGATGTTTGCAGATTATGAACAGTAGCGATCAGTCACATGTGATGTAACACCGATTCTTTCAGTTCACAAATAATTGAAGATATCTGTTCAATAAGCAAGAAATCTACATCCTTTTGGAAAACGATCAAATTTCGGGTCTTCGAAAAATAAGTGACNATATCTGTTCAATAAGCAAGAAATCTACATCCTTTTGGAAAACGATCAAATTTCGGGTCTTCGAAAAATAAGTGACAAAGATTCTCAGCTTCTTCTGCGTTCATCAAGTCGCACTTTGCAGGAAATGTAGTCGAGGGGTGTGTCAGTGCATCGAGAAATTCGCCAACGTCTTCAGCTCCATCACTATCTTCTTGTCAATTTTCATCAATGCTCTCTTCATCGTCATCTTCACCCTCTGTTTTGTATTTTATACTAAATTTACTTTTCTCTGTAGCAGGAGTTGTATGGTCATCTATATTTAGAACAAGTGATCGTTTTTGAAGTTCATTGATTTCACACAAAAGTCTTGCAAGTGAACATTCCGTACAAACCGGATATACCTCGCGTTGCAAGTCTCTCATTCCCTCATTAGTATTTACAGTCTCATCATAATCGTCTGTATAATCAGTACCCACCCATGCAGAAAATGGTACAGATGACATCATATGTTGGCTCCCTGTAGACGAACCCTTAGATATCTTAATGTGATCCTTCATTGTATCGCCTTGCATAAACTACATGTGGCCATTGTCGTAATGTATCATAATGCGAAAAGGACTGTTCGTACAGGCCGTTCCTCATATCGCCAAGTACGTTAGTTTTTTCTGAAGATCTGTCCTAAGTAGCAACACTGTTTTTCATGTAATTTTCTAGCATTGAGAGAAGGTACATTCATAGAGGTAAACTCTATTATAGACTTAGTAAAATCATAGACTTGCTTCATATTAATGAAAAAACTTAAGTTCTTTCTACTGTAGAAACTTGTTTATCTAATTTACCTAGCTATTTCTCTAAATATAGACTAACTAACATATTACATCAGTGATATTTTAGAATTTCTATGCATCCATTCAAACCAGACATTTTATCTATTGCCTTGATCACATTACCTTTCAGTTACATCTTTATCGGTTTCTTTCAGACAAGTTCTTTGTTCAGCTTGAACTCATGCTTCGTAAATGAACCATCCTGCTCCACAAATGGCTTTCGATGGCGGCAATTTTGTCAGCCAGTACATAAATTAACTACCTACTCTTGCATTCCACTTCGTAGCCGGCCATTTTAATTCAACATTTTACAAAATTTCCCAAAAAAATTTCTAAAATCNGCATTCCACTTCGTAGCCGGCCATTTTAATTCAACATTTTACAAAATTTCCCAAAAAAATTTCTAAAATCAAAATTCTGCAAAAAATTTTCTAATTTTTTTTCTAAATTTTTTTTAAACGTATTACAATTTTTTTTAATGTGTTTTACTTGAACATTCCATGGTGGCCATATCGTTTTTTGCACATCGCCCCAAGCGGGCTCCCTACCACGAATCCCCATCACATCGCCTGGGCAGTGCGGTTCTTGCATTCCATTTCGATGGGGGGCTGCGGTGGTTTGGCGTAGATACTACTCACTGGTCCCTACTTCATGCTCATGCATTCACACCAGCTCCCCAAGACTTCTTGGGGCCACAGTGGTGTGGTGGATAGACCACTCGCTTCTTAGGAACAGCGGTGGTGTGGTGGATAGACGACTCGCTTCTCGGTGAGCTGCGGTGTTTTGTCGGATAGACGACTCACTTCTTTGGAGCCGAGGTGGTGTGGTGGATAGACGACTTGCTTCCTGGGGACCATGATGGTGGTGACAGTATTCAAACTTCATGCTCAAGCATTCCGAGACTAGCTACGACGACGCCACCTGCCTGTGGGGCCACGGTTGTGCGGTGGATAGAACAGTCGTTAATTAAAAAAAAAATTATTTTCTTTCGTTTGAAAATAAACACTTTTTTGTGAATATTCCATATTAGTCATTATCCAAACTTCATGCTCTTACATTCCAAGCCAGGGATTTTCTCAGAGTCTTCGCAAATTCGATTATCATGTAATTCCCTCCTACTAGATCGTATACTTCATGCCATCGCATTCCAGAGTGTCCCTGCTACAATGCCCTGGGAAGGTCACATGCACACATGCACACTCTCACACATGCTCGCCCATGCATAACACTTACCTACACTTTGCAGTTGCTTCGACGCCCTCCTCCTTACCATCCACATGATACAAGCATATGGATGGCTACTGGGTGGGGACCGGGCAGTACACGTTTCCTATGACATCACCAATATATCTTTGGTAACATCACAAGTATAGTGTACAGGTAAGTTACGACGAAGCAACTTGAAGAAAACACACGGCGATCAGATGGATGTTATAGCAATGTGAAAGAGAATTGAAGAGAGAAGGACACTACAGTGTGGTTCGCTAACACAGTAAGATGGAAAAACAAGAGTTACTAGACACATGCCTGACAAGATTAATATGTCTCTTACATGTGTTACAGTATGCTGGAAAACACACACATACCTGACACTTGCATGTGCTACAGTATGGTAGAAACATACATGCCTGACAAGATGAATATAACTTTAGCATGTGTTACAATATGCTGGAAAACACACACATGCCTGACTCTTCCATGTGCTACAGTAGGGTGGAAACATACATGCCTGACAAGATGAATATTACTTTTGCATATGCTAGACTATGCTCGAAACAACCAACAGCAGCGTCGGCATACCTGGCAAGGCAATGCTTGCATGTGCTACAGTATACCTCTGGGAAAAAAAACATGTACTGGACATACTGGTAATATACCTGGCAAGATAATATTGATGCTTGCATGTGCTACAGCGTGCTACCAGCCAACATACCTGGCAAGAAGAAGAATGCAACTCTTGCATGTGCTACATCATGCTGGAACAGACTGCACGGACCAATAGTAGTATACCTGACAATACGACGACTCTTGTATTTGCTCCAGTATACTGCAGGATATACTGATAACCTACCTAACAAGATAGGAATGTACCTCTTGTATGAGCTACGGTATGCTACCAGTCAGCATACCTGACAAGAAGACTATGTCTCTTGCATGTCTCTTGCATGTGCTACAGTATGCTAATGAAGACATATGACAACCAATACATTCAACAATATACCTGGCAAGNGAACAGACTGCACGGACCAATAGTAGTATACCTGACAATACGACGACTCTTGTATTTGCTCCAGTATACTGCAGGAAATACTGATAACCTACCTAACAAGATAGGAATGTACCTCTTGTATGAGCTACGGTATGCTACCAGTCAGCATACCTGACAAGAAGACTATGTCTCTTGCATGTCTCTTGCATGTGCTACAGTATGCTAATGAAGACATATGACAACCAATACATTCAACAATATACCTGGCAAGAGGAACACAACACTTGTACATGCTCTAGTACAGTGCTGGGAAAAAACACTCTCTCCAGGACAGACATATATATAACAATGCGTGCCTGGGCCAGAGCTGTTTTTTTAGGTATAATAACCGTAGGGGGTAGTGTGTATGGCATCGTCCAGGACTTTCTGCTTTGTCGTCCATCCACAAAAGAGCTAAGTTAGCTCTTGGTACGCTCAGTATATACTTCGTGATGGTACGACCTAATACTACTAACCTGCACTCTCATGTTCCGCTGTGCCAAATGAATATGCAGATAATCGTCAAGTATTAATGTCTTCTCTACAACACTCTTTTGTATCCCCTCCGCGTGCTTTACTACCTTATCCCAGCAGCGGTATGCATACAGCTTCGCCCTCAGCCCGACAAACTCAGCCAAATAATTACCTCTGCACTCATCCTTAAATATAACATTAACATTGGCTTTGCCAGGTGAGTAGCAGGGATGAGTGGGCGGGTAGGTGCTAGTGTTGAACTCAGACATGAGTGCTGGGTCTGAGGCAATGTCGCTGAAGAAGTAGGGGCAGGTGATCTCCATGATATAGGAATCGGTGTCAGCACACACGAGACTCACACTACCCCCATTCCGCGCTCTCATTACATTGTAGTAAAATCTATACATGAGAGTTTTAGACAGTTCAAATACGACAAAGCCAGCGTATATGGGCTTGTCAAATGTAATGTTCTCGTGGCATAATTTGACGAGGGATAGTGACTCGTTGTAAATGGTCCTGCATTTAAAGAACGGTTTTGCCATCAGCTTCCTCTCCCAAATTTCTCTGCATACGAGTTTCATATGCTGGCATTTACGCTTATTTTTCATAAGCTTGCTGTACGTAGCATAATTCATTTATTTGATAAAGTCCTTCTCGAAGGTGTTTGTGGTTGCCTGATGTTTCATCATTTACACCTTCTGCTGGAATTGAAGGACACAGTGAATAGCCTTCAGCCGCAACCCATGACCCAATGCTTGCTTACGGTTTACATAGTGCATGATGTAATGTGGCTTGCTCTCCAGGGTCGTCATAAGGTTCGATTGTTTGGACCCGGTGGGGACACTCGTTCACTGGCAGGAAGAGCAGATTCATATTTTCTTCGTGAAGAGTGTTAGGGCACTCTTCATCCACCTCCATTATGTAGCAGACATGTCCGTCGTCTGGTACGGACATGATATCAATGCCCATGGCGGTCCATTCAAAACCACCGTATGGCAGTGGCAGGGAAATTGCCAACTTGTATAGATTATTGGCATCTACATACTGATGGAAGGAAGATGGCCTGCTGGCATCATTAGTGTCAGGAATACACTTGTTGTTCGCCAACACATGCCATTTGATGCATTGGGCCACCCCTCCCTAGATACCAGCCTAAATAGAAATGTGGATGTCGTAGTTGGTGAGTAGCTTCAACTCCACCTGCGTTTTGCACAACATCGCGTCGAATGAGAAACCGGGAGAACTTACATTACGAACACTGTCGAGGCTAAATGTGTTTAGATAGAGCTCCCGGAAATTCTCGAAGACTTCAAACAGAATCAAGACGTCCGTTTTCAGGTAGAGCTCGGAGTAGTCCCGGAGAGTGTGGCAGCTGACCACAGTCAACACCTTTTGTGTGTGCTGGTAGTCTCCCGCACTGATATTCCCTCCGATGAGCTTATTTTAGAATGCTTTGATCGCTGGCAACCGCAGCTCGGCGAGCTTCCCCTACGAGTTGACATAGTCGTAGGGGAACACGCCTCTGTGGGTCGTCACTAACTCGAGCTGCTGTGCTGTGAAGAAGTTGGATGATGTCCGGAAATCTTCATATGGAAGATTCTGTGCGAATGATGCTAGGCTGGAAGACATAAATCGAAATGTATCGATTAACTGAATGGTGTATTTGTTGCCCAAACTTTTACTAAAGATAATAAGTCTTTCTTCTGTATTCGGAATAAAAAAAAGTGTCCTGGGAATCATAGTCAAGCTGCTTAAAGATAAAATTGGCATCTTAAAATAAATTATGGAAGAGGATTGGCAGTCTCTGGGGGCGGCGACGAAGCTTGTTGCAGTTATTACATGCCACCCTGATAAAACTGCCGGTGAAGTGATTGTGGTCGTGCACCTTATGGTTTGTGTTGGTGAACAGACCAGAACAATGGCAGCACCTCTTCAATAAACTATCTCGACACACCTTCGCCCATGTAATATATTACACCCGGGGGTAGGCTGGTCGTCTTCTAGGCCAGTTTTACGTCACTATATACGTTATCGTACATACCATAACTATAGGGCTCAAGTTTTGATACCTATTAGTGTAGGACGCATCCGGGTTCGGCTGACACATCTGGACTGGCATCAGCATTACCTCAATTTCTGCATACACTACTATAGGCAGGCGCCTTATTGTCATTCTGATAATTCTGAAACTTGAGCACAGGCGGCTTGCCATTATTGTCCGGCCGTGGCATATCGGCACAAACTGTGGCATGACTATTACAATACCTCGTGTGCTCAGCCAGAGTATCGGCACCTGTTAGCCCTGTCACATGTGGTTCATTATCATATGGCTTGAAGCAGTGTTTATAGATATTGACCACATGTTCGTAACCAGTCACCTGGGAGCGTACCAGATATGAGAAATCTTATATATAGTAGTAGTCTGTGTTCTGGTTCTCCGCTGTGGTGAGTAGCAGCAAGTCAAACTGCTGGACCNCAAATCTTATATATAGTAGTAGTCTGTGTTCTGGTTCTCCGCTGTGGTGAGTAGCAGCAAGTCAAACTGCTGGACCAGTTCTTCATGTGTCACCTGTATTGGCACTATATTTGTAGTCTCGTCGAGTGCATATACATTAATGCTGTCCCCTGCATTCGCTCTCTCAAATGCTGCTATTTGCCATAGAGGGGTGGGAAAATCTNCATGTCTCTTGCATGTGCTACAGTATGCTAATGAAGACATATGACAACCAATACCTTCAACAATATACCTGGCAAGAGGAACACAACACTTGTACATGCTCTAGTACAGTGCTGGGAAAAAACACTCTCTCCAGGACAGACATATATATAACAATGCGTGCCTGGGCCAGAGCTGTTTTTTTAGGTATAATAACCGTAGGGGGTAGTGTGTATGGCATCGTCCAGGACTTTCTGCTTTGTCGTCCATCCACAAAAGAGCTAAGTTAGCTCTTGGTACGCTCAGTATATACTTCGTGATGGTACGACCTAATACTACTAACCTGCACTCTCATGTTCCGCTGTGCCAAAAGAATATGCAGATAATCGTCAAGTATTAATGTCTTCTCTACAACACTCTTTTGTATCCCCTCCGCGTGCTTTACTACCTTATCCCAGCAGCGGTATGCATACAGCTTCGCCCTCAGCCCGACAAACTCAGCCAAATAATTACCTNCTTTACTACCTTATCCCAGCAGCGGTATGCATACAGCTTCGCCCTCAGCCCGACAAACTCAGCCAAATAATTACCTGTGCACTCATCCTTAAATATAACATTAACATTGGCTTTGCCAGGTGAGTAGCAGGGATGAGTGGGCGGGTAGGTGCTAGTGTTGAACTCAGACATGAGTGCTGGGTCAGAGGCAATGTCGCTGAAGTAGTAGGGGCAGGTGATCTCCATGATATAGGAATCGGTGTCAGCACACACGAGACTCACACTACCCCCATTCCGCGCTCTCATTACATTGTAGTAAAATCTTTACATGAGAGTTTTAGACAGTTCAAGTACGGNAGTTTTAGACAGTTCAAATACGACAAAGCCAGCGTATATGGGCTTGTCAAATGTAATGTTCTCGTGGCATAATTTGACGAGGGATAGTGACTCGTTGTAAATGGTCCTGCATTTAAAGAACGGTTTTTCCATCAGCTTCCTCTCCCAAATTTCTCTGCATACGAGTTTCATATGCTGGCATTTACGCTTATTTTTCATAAGCTTGCTGTACGTAGCATAATTCATTTATTTGATAAAGTCCTTCTCGAAGGTCTTTGTGGCTGCCTGATGTTTCAACATTTACACCTTCTGCTGGAATTGAAAGACACAGTGAATAGCCTTCAGCCGCAACCCATGACCCAATGCTTGCTTACGGTTTACATAGTGCATGATGTAATGTGGCTTGCTCTCCAGGGTCGTCATAAGGTTCGATTGTTTGGACCCGGTGGGGACACTCGTTCACTGGCAGGAAGAGCAGATTCATATTTTCTTCGTGAAGAGTGTTAGGGCACTCTTCATCCACCTCCATTATGTAGCAGACATGTCCGTCGTCTGGTATGGACATGACATCAATGCCCATGGCGGTCCATTCAAAACCACCGTATGGCAGTGGCAGGGAAATTGCCAACTTGTATAGATTATTGGCATCTACATAATGATGGAAGGAAGATGGCCTGCTGGCATCATTAGTGTCAGGAAAACACTTGTTGTTCGCCAACACATGCCATTTTATGCATTGGGCCACCCCTCCCTAGATACCAGCCTAAATAGACATGTGGATGTCGTAGTTGGTGAGTAGCTTCAACTCCACCCGCGTTTTGCACAACATCGCGTCGAATGAGAAACCGGGAGAACTTACATTACGAACACTGTCGAGGCTATATGTGTTTAGATAGAGCTCCCAGAAATTCTCGAAGACTTCAAACAGAATCAAGACGTCCGTTTTCAGGTAGAGCTCGGAGTAGTCCCGGAGAGTGTGGCAGCTGACCACAGTCAACACCTTTTGCGTGTGCTGGTAGTCTCCCGCACTGATATTCCCTCCGAAGAGCTTATTTTAGAATGCTTCGATCGCTGGCAACCGCAGCTCGGCGAGCTTCCCCTACGAGTTGACATAGTCGTAGGGGAACACGCCTCTGTGGGTCGTCACTAACTCGAGCTGCTGTGCTGTGAAGAAGTTGGATGATGTCCGGAAATCTTCATATGGAAGATTCTGTGCGAATGATGCTAGGCTGGAAGACATAAATCGAAATGTATCGATTAACTGAATGGTGTATTTGTCGCCCAAACTTTTACTAAAGATAATAAGTCTTTCTTCTGTATTCGGAATAAAAAAAAAGTGTCCTGGGAATCATAGTCAAGCTGCTTAAAGATAAAATTGGCATCTTAAAATAAATTATGGAAGAGGATTGGCAGTCTCTGGGGGCGGCGACGAAGCTTGTTGCAGTTATTACATGCCACCCTGATAAAACTGCCGGTGAAGTGATTGTGGTCGTGCACCTTATGGTTTGTGTTGGTGAACAGACCAGAACAATGGCAGCACCTCTTCAATAAACTATCTCGACACACCTTTGCCCATGTAATATATTACACCCGGGGGTAGGCTGGTCGTCTTCTAGGCCAGTTTTACGTCACTATATACGTTATCGTAGATATCATAACTATAGGGCTCAAGTTTTTGATACCTATTAGTGTAGGACGCATCCGGGTTCGGCTGACACATCTGGACTGGCATCAGCATTGCCTCAAATTCCGCATACACTACTATAGGCAGGCGCCTTATCGTCATTCTGATAATTCTGAAACTTGAGCACAGGCGGCTTGCCATTATTGTCCGGCCGTGGCATATCGGCACAAACTGTGGCATGACTATTACAATACCTCGTGTGCTCAGCCAGAGTATCGGCACCTGTTAGCCCTGTCACATGTGGTTCATTATCATATGGCTTGAAGCAGTGTTTATAGATATTGACCACATGTTCGTAACCAGTCACCTGGGAGCGTACCAGATATGACAAATCTTATATATAGTAGTAGTCTGTGTTCTGGTTCTCCGCTGTGGTGAGTAGCAGCAAGTCAAACTGCTGGACCAGTTCTTCATGTGTCACCTGTATTGGCACTATATTTGTAGTCTCGTCGAGTGCATATACATTAATGCTGTCCCCTGCATTCGCTCTCTCAAATGCTGCTATTTGCCATAGAGGGGTGGGAAAATCTGTTGTGTTGAAATTGAAGCGCATATCCAGCTTGATGTAATGCTGCTCGACGCACTTAGGATGCACCCTCTANGTCTCGTCGAGTGCATATACATTAATGCTGTCCCCTGCATTCGCTCTCTCAAATGCTGCTATTTGCCATAGAGGGGTGGGAAAATCTATTGTGTTGAAATTGAAGCGCATATCCAGCTTGGTGTAATGCTGGTCGACGCGCTCCGGATGCACCCTCTGCAAAGCGTGCCAGGTTCGCCCATTTAAAGCACTGCAAGTCCATGTTGTGCGGGTTGAAGATTACATGTTTCGCCGCAATGCCTGCTGGCAGGGCGATAAAGGGGGATGCTTTAAGGGGGTCGAGCTTATTGATGCATAGTTGAAACTATTTCATAGATGTGAGGGTCCAGCCACTACCCTTCCCCATGTACTCGTCCTCCCGGCACAGCTTGGCAAAAGCAGCCGACACTGTCTCTTCTATGTCGGCTACATTTAAGAGAGGTAAATTCTTGGATTTGAAGGCTCGTTGGTCAACCTCATCATCGTGCGGCTATGGTTTTTCCATATACACACTCGTGAAATATATTAAACTTTAGTGCCCCTGGTTCTCGGATCCCTGCTTCAGCTGGCCAGTGATATTGTGCTTCATCTGCTCGAGGTAGCCGAAAATATTTACAGCTACAATCGTGGTATTCTCGGCGACATATGTTTTGATTATGCCTCGGAACACGCTCTCTGCCTCCACAAACCCATATGCATTTTACTAACTGGTGGCAACAATAGCCCCATAACGAGTGCGGTGGACCTCGGCTGCAATAACATGAGCCGATGAGATATTGGAAGGACCTGGCTGGGGACTTGTTCTACATGTCCTTATCGCCGGTCGGGAGGATTTGGCAGTACCATTACACTTTGTGCTGTGTGCACGAAGTTTATCTGTTCTGGTAAACTACCAACCGCAATTCCCGCATACCAATTCCATGGCATCGGGATTCACCCAACAGCTACACTCATGGCGACGGGCATCGTAAGAATGTCCGAAGCATTTATTACAGAACACAGAGTGGGCCGATGCAGCTGTCTGATCAGTCCTGTACATGTTATGTTAATGGGCGTTAAGTTGATCGGTGCGGGCGAAAGACTTCCCACACCTACCGCACATGTACTGGGTTGGCCTCCGGGATGGATTGAACACACAATTACGAACATGATGTAATCCATTCCGGCGAATGGTAAACATACTGTCGCAAAATTCACACTGTAGTGCTGGCCTACGTACTGTAGGGGGGAAATATATGACTACATTAGAGTAGGCGAAGCAGCTGAGAAAGAAGGCAATGATGATGAATTTGTAGACTCCATCTTGACAAGTGGAATTAGGTCTTGTCTGGACATGTTAATATGCACAGGCACATTGTAGACCAGGAGTGATCCTATGGGGAAAACGTTTTTAGACTAGTTTGAAAATATATGTAAAATATATGTATATACGTTTTATTTTATCATGAAGTAATATTTTATAAAATATTTCAAAACAGTATAGTGTGTAAATGTATAAAGGTGATGTGGGTTCGCCGGATCTCGAACCCGGGAGACACGCATGCAAAACAGAGTGGGTGAGTTGTATCGTTAATGTGTGAGTATGGCGTGAATACAAATAAAAAAAATCAATCAGAAAATAGTAAATATCAAATAATATTAATAAATAAATATGAGTTGTCTATAAAACTGACTGACTCCCAGGACCAGCCGTTTCGCGTCACGCTCGCAATCCATGGTCAGACAGCAGTGCGCGTGAATGTAAACAACGCCATGTCAAAATGGGATCTGTTGTGAAAGCCATTCGTACAGTCCATGGGGATACCAAAACAACTTAGGGAAAATGCCATAGGCGAATTAGGCTTTACTACTCACACACACATTGACCTCGCAGTGACAATATGGGTGAAATATCTTACAACATACACAGTGAGAAACAGTGCGGCTAATCACTACGTAGTAAACAGCTAACATAAATGCCTGCAGGCCAACACATGCTCGGCGTATAGATAAGGTAAACATGCTGACTACGGCTCGGCGTGTTTGTGTGGAGAAACGCGTGTTTTTGACGACAACAAAGCCGCTCAAGGCGTGAGTAGACAACTATTAACTCTAGCTAGTATACAAAAGGTACGCTGAAGAGCCATAAAAAAACTGGTACAACTGCTAAATATTGTGCACCGCCCCCCCCTCCTCCCCCTTTCGGCGAGCTAGCAGAACTGCTGCAGGACGACGTGGCATGAACTCGACTAATGTTTGAAGTTATGTATGAGGCAAGTCACACCATGAATCCTGAAGGGCAGTCCACAAATCCAATCTGCGCCAATTTGAGAAAGAGTTGNCCGAAGCATTTATTACAGAACACAGATTGGGCCGAAGCAGCTGTCTGATCAGTCCTGTACATGTTATGTTAATGGGTGTTAAGTTGATCGGTGCGGGCGAAAGACTTCCCATACCTACTGCACATGTACTGGGTTAGCCTCTGGAATGGATTGAACACACAATTACGAACATGATGTAATCCATTCCGGCGAATGGTAAACATACTGTCGCAAAATGCACACTGTAGTGCTGGCCTATGTACTGTAGGGGGGAAATATATGACTACATTAGAGTAGGCGAAGCAGCTGAGAAAGAAGGCAACGATGATGAATTTGTAGACTCCATCTTGACAAGTGGAATTAGGTCTTGTCTGGATATGTTAATATGCACAGGCACATTGTAGACCAGGAATGATCCTATGGGGAAAAATTTTTAGACTAGTTTGAAAATATATGTCAAATATATGTATATACATTTTATTTTATCATGAAGTAATATTTTATAAAATATTTCAAAACAGTATAGTGTGTAAATGTATAAAGGTGATGTGGGTTCGCCGGATCTCGAACCCGGGAGACACGCATGCAAAACAGAGTGGGTGAGTTGTATGGTTAATGTGTGAGTATGGCGTGAATACAAATAAAAAAAATCAATTAGAAAATAGTAAATATCAAATAATATTAATAAATAAATATGAGTTGTCTATAAAACTGACTGACTCCCAGGACCAGCCGTTTCGCGTCACGCTCGCAATCCATGGTCAGACAGCAGTGCGCGTGAATGTAAACAACGCCATGTCAAAATGGGATCTGTTGTGAAAGCCATTCGTACAGTCCATGGGGATACCAAAACAACTTAGGGGAAATGCCGTAGGCGAATCCGGCTTTACTACTCACACACACATTGACCTTGCAGTGACAATATGGGTGAAATATCTTACAACATACACAGTGAGAAACAGTGCAGCTAATCACTACGTAGTAAACAGCTTACATAAATGCCTGCAGGCCAACACATGCTCGGCGTATAGATAAGGTAAACATGCTGACTACGGCTCGGCGTGTTTGTGTGGAGAAACGCGTGTTTGACGACAACAAAGCCGCTCAAGGCGTGAGTAGACAACTATTACCTCTAGCTAGTATACAAAAGGTACGCTGAAGAGCCATAAAAAAACTGGTACACCTGCTAAATATTGTGCACTGCCCCCCTCCTCTCCCCTTTCAGCGAGCTAGCAGAACTGCTGCAGGACGACGTGGCATGATCTGGACTAATGTTTGAAGTTAGGTATGAGGCAAGTCACACCATGAATCCTGAAGGGCAGTCCACAAATCCAATCTGCGCCAATTTGAGAAAGAGTTGCACGTCTGTCATGTTTAATGTTTCTCGTCTGCCGTCGTTTATCCCGTTATTTCACGATCTTTTTCCGGCCGCAGCGATGTCGAAGATGTGACGTTTTACCGGATTCCCGATATTCACGGTACACNCTTTTTCCGGCCGCAGCGATGTCGAAGATGTGACGTTTTACCGGATTCCCGATATTCACGGTACACTCGTGAAATTGTCGTCCGCGAACATCCAAATGTTATAGCTACCTCGGAGGTGCTACGCCCCATCTCTCGTGCGCCGTCTATAACGCCATGTTCAAACTCACTTAAATATTAATAACCTGCAAATGCAGCAGCAGTAACCGATCTAGCTGCCGACCGCATCGGGTTACTCTGATTTGTTCCATACCTCTGTAATTTGCATATTTACATACGCACGCCTATACCAGTTTTTTTTGCATTTCAGTGTATAAATTACGTAAACTATATCGTATATACATGCACATTATACAAGTAGAAAAAAATTTATGATAAAGAGTTCCTAAATTTATTAATGCATTATATTTTATGTGGTCTTAGAACAGTGTGTGATTATATATATATATATATGTATATGTATTCAAAAAATTAACAATATAACGATACATATTCAAATATAACTTCAAAATCTTTAACTATTTTTACGTTGTTGTTGTTGGGATATACATTAGACGTACAGAAACAGCCATTCGGCTCACGAAAGCATGGAGTCATTCCATACTCGTGCGCTATCAGCCAAAGCACAGACTCAGCCACATCTCGCGAACCACTAACCTANAGCATGGAGTCATTCCATACTCGTGCGCTATCAGCCAAAGCACAGACTCAGCCACATCTCGCGAACCACTAACCTAGCAGATAAATTTAAATTTAATGTGTTAAATAACGAACATATACCAATAGGTTTTTATTTTCCTGCGAGCTCTGTTTAATTTTAAAGTAAAATGTACAGTGATTGTTTGTTTTACTGGTAAATTTCCATTGGATCTGTAAACGATAGATCGACCACATCATAGCTTTTGCCTCGCAAAATCCCTCAAAAAAATTTTTTGTTTTTTCACTTCTTAATATATATAAAATAGCTGTAATGTTCAGTGTGTGAGATATGAACTGAAATTGGCATCTGCCATAAAGTTAACCCCAAAATTAAATGTATAGGATAAATGGCATAACAAAGTGGCGGTCAGTATTTAAGTTTATTTAAGGTTTCTATTTTTTTTATAACCTACTAATATATTAGACTGATGCCAGTCTTAAACCCCTTAAAGATAGTCTACTCACCACTTTGCAGCGACGTAGATGAACACTTACCAAAGATGAGTGATGTGAAGAGTTACGGTAGTTGGTACTGTTGCAAGACGTCGTGATGATGACACTGGGCGTGAATAGGTTGGTCACGTATAGCACAGATGCCAGATCACGAATGAGCATCTATTAATAAGCGAGAGAAATATGTACTCTTACCAAATGTACCTTATTCGGAGAAAGACTGTGCTTTTCCGAATAACGACAAATGTTGTTTTGTCACATTTTTCCCCTTCCCCACTTATCAAGGAGAGTAGGAGACGATACTAGCCAACTCAATTCTCCCTTACACAGACGAAGCGTAGTTAAAACTTGGTTCTCTTCAAATTATTTTTTTTTATATCTCGACATATGAAATAAACTCTACCTAATTGCACTTGAACTAATGAACATGTTAGCATACTTGCGATTTACACTTTCTACAACATACTTATATGGCAAACAGCAACATATATAAATTTATATATAAATAAATGTTCCCTTTAATATTCAAGTAACGAAGGCATCAAAAGTATTGTGTTGTGTTTGATTATAGTTTCTTTACTATACTGGAACGTTAATGTTTAAAGTTATTTGTCATATCTCGAATGTTTCCCCTTTAATATATATGCTAGTAACGTAAAATCCGAAATGAGTGTATATGATATATATTTTGATTAAAGTGCTTTCAATATACTGGTACGTTAGGTTCAGGTATGTATGTTTGTGATCTCGTCTCCACCAACATATAAAGAATACACACAGAGTCAGAAGTAATACAATTATATATACTCACAAAAATATACAATTTCTTTTCAATTAAAACATAAAACATAAAGTAATATACAAATATCCTCATAAGAAAAATATACAATTTTTTCATTTAAAACAGAAACATAAAGTTATACACCAGTGAGCCAAAAAAACTGGTATAGGTATGCGTATGGAAATAACAGAGGTATGGAACCAATCAGAGTAACGCGATATGGTCAGCAGCACCTATATATGACAACAAGCGTCTGGCAAAGTTGCTAGATCGGTTACTGCTGCTACAATGGCAGGTTATCAAGATTTAAGTGAGTTTGAACGTGGTGTTATAGTCGGCGTACGAGAAATGGGACATAGCATCTCCGAGGTAGCGATAAAAATTTGGATTTTCACGTACGACCATTTCATGAGTGTACAGTGAATATAGGGAATCCGGTAAAACATCACATCTTTGGCATTACTGCGACCGGAAAAAGATCGTGAATGAACTGGACAAACGACGGCTGACGAGAATCATTAAACGTGACAGAAGTGCAACCCTTTCTCAAATTGGCGGTGGTTTCAATGCTGGGGCATCAACATGTGCCAGCGTGCGAACTATTCAACGGCCCATCATTGATATGGGCGTTCGGATCCGAAGGCCCATCGTGTACCATTGTTCACTGCACGACACAAAGCTTTACGCCTCGCTTGGGCCTGCCAACACCGCCATTGGAGTGTTGATGACTGGAAACACATTGCCTGGTTGATGCCTTGCAACGTGCTGTTCAGAAGAGATCTCCATCACCTCGCACTCCTATGGATTTGTGGAATGCCCTGCAGGATTCATGGTGTGAAATGCTTCCTGCATACCTTCGGACATTAGTCGAGTCCATACCACATCGTCTTGCGGCACTTCTGCATGCTCGTGGGGGCCCTACACGATATTTGGCCGGTGTACCAGTTTTTTTGGCTCTTGAGTGTGTGTATATATACACAAAATATAGAATTTTTTTTATGTAAAAAAAATCTTTCACTCTTTCTGTCTGTCTCTTTCTACAGACGTTGGCGCGAAGGATGGTGAACATTTGCTGTAGTAAAGCCTTCCTTTCAGCTAGGGTCAATTTTCTCACGCCAGGCAGTGATGACTTCCCACAGTGCAGGCAGGTGGTGGCAGATAGCTTCTTACGGTGGCGGGCAGGAAGTGGTGTTTTGCGTTGAGTTACCTTTCCAGTCTTGGTAGCTATAGAGAACGTCCTCGCAGCAGCTCTCTTACGTTTGGTGGTGGTGACAGCCAGCAGCTGGGTGGTATCGTTGGTGATGTTGGTGACAGCAGCAGCAGCATTGATGGGAACTGGAGACTCTGGTAGCAGCGCGTAGGTGGGGAGGCGTAAGCGTATTGTATCTTGCAACATAGCGTACGCTGCGACCTCGTCCGCTCCACATTGCAGGAGGGTTTTTGTTCTCATATTATGAACAACACACCTTCCCAGCACACTGCAGTCGACTATCGGCTGGCAGTGGTCGTATGCTGTAGGATTGTGGACATGTATCCAATGCGCAATGCCGTCACACTCTTCACTGTAGGTTCTAGGCTCTGTCGTATCACAAACTTCATAGGTGACACTGCTGTTACCAGGCGTCACACTGCTGTAGATAGCCTCTGGATGAAATGGCACCTTCATCTTGTTGCTAGTTCACTGGAGTCGACTGGCAGGATACACTACTTCAGACATTTGGTAAATAGCAGTAGAATACATGTACTAAGGTCATAAATAACCTGAAAACACTTGCACTTGCTGTGACCTGTCAGTTCTCCCTCTGCCATTGTGCTGCCTGGTGATTCAATGTTCATGATGTAGAAAAATTATTTTATTTTTTTCACTTACATACTTTACAAGTCGGGGAGGCGGCTTCCCCACACATTTATGAAGATCTTGCAGTTTCAATTCTAGACACAACATAGCTTAGCAGAGCAGGGCAGAATCCATTTGCTACCACAGTCTTCCAGAGTGCTCGTATGTATGTGGCCTGTATACTCTTCAGTCCAGCAGTAGGTTGAGCCAGTATCTATGTCTCGCAGGGTAAAGTCCACTCTCTTGTTCTCATGGCGCAGTTCGGTAATATCTTCGAATTAAAAATGTTCTGCGAGAATATTTCCATTAGCAGGTAGCTCGCTGTTTGGCTCGTTGTAGCAGGGCAGAATCTCTCAGTGTCAATTATCCCACGTGTCGTGATATCCCCACAAATGATTTTCACCATCGCATATCTGCACTTGATTCTGTTAAAGATCTGGATGAAACACCACTCTTCTATATCCGATAAAGTATCTCACGTACAAGTCCACATCTTCTGGCAGAAATGCCACACAGTCACATATGTCGAACGTATTACACATAGCGGCGATGTCAGTTGTCTACTGACTGATGTACTTCTGTCAAGTGCGGGCTGGATGTAATACTCGCCACTTCTTATGTTGATGTTGCTAGGTAAACATCACATGTTAACGGTGAACACACTGTCTTCCACGTAATTGTCCCTCACTCCATGCAGGTTGTATGACTGACACCGGTAAAGGACTCGATCCAGCGGTTAATTACATTACAGCTTTTGGCTCTACATAGTTCATATACAATTGTACGAGTAAACCATACCTGACATATATTCGCTTCGCTTGCATGTGTTAACAAAGTGCTGATTGAGCAAGGCAGCTTCGTGTCTGGCCTCAAGTAATATACTGCACATAAAAATACACTGCATGGTATCAAGGGAAGACAGTTGTCTTCGCTTTGATTCACCCAGTGTTCAAGTCCGTCGCAACATTTCACTTGTGCGGGCTGGCTGGGCGGTTTGAAGTGAACGTGCCTGTATCTGACCATCACGTCACCCTCGTACTTGGCTAGTGGATTGAATAGTAATACTTACATGACTGAATTTATATTGTGTTAGGAGAGAGAGAGCATTTCTACCACATTTATGAAAGCTCGACTACATGCATCGTCTTACCATTGCTAATATCCCTGATGCCAGCATAGCTAATCTGAACTGTAGCAGTGTTAAGCTTAGTCATATCGTCGTCGGTGATAAGTTGAATGTATCGCGAAGGCAGTCTGATGTGAAACTCAGCATCCAGCCGGCACGTCACACACTTGCCATAAGTTGTCTCCGCCCTCCGGAAATCTGATGCGACGTACAGCTTCCCAGCGACGAGGTCCGTCAGCGTCCTATACTGTTTGTTAACGTTCAGCTTCGCAATAAGGCTGTCCATGTCGATAACCTATAGTAGGATTGTGGTTCCCCTCCTCGCAAGGCCCCTTTTTATAATGGTTGATGTTGTTCGAAAATATCACCCCTTCTTTCTTCACCACGGTGGGTCCACATCCTTAACAAAGGCGCGTTCAAGCATGGACATGCTGAGTCTTGTCTGCATGCGTCACACACTTGTTGGTTTTTACCACATACCACACCTTCAACTTTTTAAACAAAGGACAGTCATACTCTGTTTGTAGATCACAGAGTTTTATTTTCGTTGTGCAATAGATGCATAACTGACTTTTCTGTTCCAGCCTGGCCACAAATACTGCGCCATCCTCGTTTAACATTCAGACAAGCACATCTCGCACTTTATCGTATTCTAAATCATCCTTACCCCAATTAAGACCGTGATAGTGTTTTTCCAGCCATGAATTTGTCACCTTACTTTTTCTGTCAAGCGTGTGCCATGGAAATGGGGGTAGGAATATATGTGTAACCGCACGCCGATCAACATATGCTATACAGATACATTTAATGATGAAACCGTGATGTGAGACACATCACTGAAAGTTTATGTACATTATAACGGCTGGATGCTGAAAGGACTATAGTTGTAACTTATGTCAGTATTTTAACTACTCTGTCCCGTACATTGTACGTGACTAGTCTGTCGTGAAGTATTAAAGCGTAGGCTTGAGTGAAGGCTGGGAAATTCTCCGCAGTGGTTATTTCAATTCTACAGTCCACTACACCTGATTTTATTCTATCATCCTGTTAACTAATGCCAAACACCAGTAGGGCTGCTTTGTTCATAAACATGTTCTGTTCTAGCATCGGAGCCTGAATTTCTCTATAGCAGGATCTCTGAATGTCGGCGTAGACTTGATACAGTACCATATATGCACCGTTTGTAAAATCAATGTTTAAATATATGTATGGGTAAGCCCCGGAGTTAAGAAAATTTTAACATTCTTAATATTTACGTGATCAAATTTTGAACAGTCCATATTGATGGCATTCCATCTGCCTGTCTGAAACGCGACTATTATGTAGCTCGGTTTTTTACTAGTGAAACTGGTTTTAACATTTCAATTTACGATCACAAAGCCGGATATACTTCATGTACTCCATGTACGAAATGCAATATCTATGCTCCTTCATTACTCTGCATATTAAAAAATTTCACACGCTCAGTTATGTTAACCTGCACGTGGCTCAGTAACCAATCCGTAGAACGTATTGACAGCACTGCGGCTACCGGCACCGCGTCAGTCACCTGGAATGCGTTCGCTTGCATGTTAGCCATTTGAATAACTATGTCTTGCTTTGAATGAATAATTATATGCTTGTAGTCTTCGGCAAACCTTAACAGCATGGCTAGTGGAATACATAATTCAAATTTACCATTGGTATAGACGGGGACCTTAAAGTCCTCTTCGATCCCCCAGCCTGCCATTTTGGTATCTGGTAGTTGGTTATGTGTTAATGATAGATAGTTATTTATGGTGGCCGTGATTCCAACATCTCGCATCGCATCTACTTCACACCTTTTCAGTTTGTATGCTATTCTACTTATCATGTGTAGTATACCGTTTCGAATTATTATTGTTATCGCAGGTAGGGCATTGCCTGGCTTTGTTAGAGTTCCTCGGAGCCGATATGAATTACATGGGGCGGTATATATATCTCAGTTTTGCACCGGGATCCGAACCTCGGACGAGGGTACATACGGGCCTGACAGATAGGGCGAGTTAGTGTGGATTTCCGCCTTGACGATTGTGTATTAGAGCCCTGCCGGCTATGCTACGTTTAATATTTCCACGTCCATACCTGCTGTTGATTGTCAGTCCCAATCTTCTAAGGAAACGAGCCTTTTCAGTTGTTAGCGCTCTGCATACTCGACTTGTACTGGCTTTCGGTTTGACGTAGTAAGCATATTATATTACCTTTGTATACACATGCTTAAATTTCAGTCCCATATTTCCTTAAATATAAACGTATTGTTATCTCCACACCTCGGAAATTAATCAAACGACTATCTTGGCCCACTAACTTCCTGTACTTTCTCTGTCACGACTGGAATGTAAATGGGAGTCTTCGGAAAATTCACGAGTTTAAAGCCTGGTGTCACAATTGCAGAAAATAAGTGCAGTGTCTGGCTTGTCTTGCCGCTGAGATACGATCCACTAACCAAATTACAGTTTATTCTTATCATGTTAACGTGGAAGATGTCTGCCGGCATGGTAGACTCGTGTGTCTTATTCGACACGTATTTTATGTTCTCAAAACCTAGCATGGAGGCTAGAGTATCGCTTCGCGTGAAGTCTATCTGCGGACTACAATACATCATGTTGTGTAAGGTATTTGCATTACTGCGCAGCACCAAATCATGTCCTCCGCCCTCAGCTCCTGCTTAAGGCATTCACCTATGTATTCGATCTCATACGAACCTTTGTGTATACACACCTACCCTTTCTTACCATCCCCTCCTTGAAATAACGAAACATACAATTGCATTCATCTATGTTCGGTACTGAGAAGTATGTTTGAAAGTCTATCACCACCATGGGTGATTGGAGGGAAGTGCACAGACAGAACGCAATTCCGAGATATTGCCCGACACGATCATGGTTACGGATGTGACTGATGCTTACACCTAGTGCATCCCCATTAAGTATATATCTCTATCTTGCAAGCAAGTGCAGACATATGTGTCCACAGTTCCATTCCCGTAACTGTTGCTCTGCCTCATGAATATAATATATTCGCGCCCCTCTAAAATATGTTTTCAGTTCCAGCGAGGTCCTTAAGTTACCATAACTGTCAAAGTATCCAACCATTTTGCCATTCTTTTTATATGCCGTCCAATGATTTCCTGGCCCAGTGCTCGTATTTAGTTTTACTACACCACACTCTACCCGCCGCGCTCGGTGTGCTAGGCGATCACTCATGGACACAACCCGAAAATTGACTATTTTAATTTTTGTGCATACTTTCATATGTTAATATTAGTGAGTGGGCTGTTAGGTTCTTAAGATCGCCTCGTTCTTTTTATAGAGGCATTCTCTTCATACCTCCACCTGCTACCCGCCAGTAAGGACATAAGTAAAGTCCTCGTCTGTTTTTTTATTACTTCTAGTGTGCACCTACATGTTTCGATTATGTCTCAACATCTCCAATAACCGTTTGTTCTCCTCCTTGGTCATGTTCACGACTCTAGCGATACCACTAGCAGAGCCAATAAGACTGCCGAGAATGCCTAGTGCTGGTAAAATAAAGTATAGAATACCTCTAAGCTTCCCTACTTTGCGCGGTTTCCTTTCTGCCAGTGCGTTTCTTGACCGTCCTTCCAACACCAAACTTCAAACCCATTCCCCCCTTAACAATAGTCTTCATAATCTTGGACACTCCCCACACAGCTAAATGTTCGCTTTGGCTTTATCTCCAAGAACGCTGTCGGCCGGCCGCATGCCTATCTTCCAACTTGTTATTGTTGTCGTAGGTGATATCGTGTTTCTTGCATGTGTCGTCCAACGAATTGATAGGGTCGTCATGTCGCTTCAATCTGCGTGCTAGCCGCGTACATGGACCACAATACCTATAGCCTGGAATATATGCCTTAATGGGAAGCTGTTTATTAGTGTATTTACCAGACCACGTCCTCCCTTTATCTTACTTCCATGGCATATTATGGTTTACTAACATATAAATTTATCAGCTAATCTACTTTCTACAATTTGTGACTGGCCACTTTTTCAGGTCTCGAACCTGGTCATTTTTGTATCTGTATCATGCTTCATACCACAACTCACCCGCCAAGGAATAGTTATTTGTTCACATGTTGACTATGTATGGGCGAGCAGACCGCGGCCGGCAACAAGGTCACTTTCTCTCCCGCAATGGCGGCCGCATGGGACATGTTTACAATTTCCCGGAGGGAACCCGAAGGCCACGGTAGTACGTTCAAAACAAGTTCCCAGCCTCCCCCATGCCCACCTGTAATGTAAACGCTGCATAGCAAGAAATACTCGGCATGCTTTGTAGTTCTCTGCGAGTCCTAGTCAGGTGACAATTACTTACAACCAGCATGTAGAAATGCTAAGGCACACATACATTTCATTGCCTAAGAGTAAAGATTATTTACTTAAATGTGCATTTAATTACAGTGCATAAACACACCTGCAACAAAAAATATATGTTAGTAAGCTCAGATTTTAGGATGTAGCTATTATTCCGTGAATGAAAGCCCACCCACTTAACAAATATGCTATTACCCTTGCACTGTAACCCCTTCTCGACTAAATAAGGGTCTTCAAACTGGATTGGCATCATCTCTTGTTCTTAAAATCCTCCCTTCAGCTTGTCGCCATTAAAATCGACGAGTTTATAGGTCCTCGGTTCGTAATGGTGAATATTGGCAACACAGTATATCTCTATGGACCAATTCGGTGTGTAGGATTTTGCAAAAGGTGATTTGAGATGTGAAATACGCACATAGTCACTAATCTTCGCCTTAGCCTTATGCCGATTCAATCTCTTCAAATTTTTAAACACAGTCGCAAGCAAAGAATAGTTCTTAACGTCCACTGGTCGAATGCGAATGATCCGATGCACTCGGTCGTTGTACTCGGCAATCAGAGGAGGCAGAATATCCAGTCAAACGTAACTATCTCGTATCGAGAATTCATGCCACATAACTGTCTTTAGTGTTCGGTTAAATCTCGCTTTTCCGGCGAACGGGGACAGTCCAAGCATATTTTCTGAAACAATTTATTACATTTAACATGTATCTATAGCCCTTATTAACAGTGGCATACGGAATCATTTCCACCAGGTCAGCCTGATACAAATCACGAAGTCCAACGACGAGTACTCTTCGCCTGCGGTAATTGCGCTGTGCAGGTCGGTGAAGTTGCTGCAATCTGCGCATGAGACATTGTTAGTACACATATCCACCTTCACGTAATTCTTCCACGAAATTCACAATCTCAGTTGTGTGTGAATGATTACCAGCCTGTTCAGATGCTACGATAAGCTTTAGACGTGATACATGCTCATTCACGTCGTCCCAGAACACATACTCGAGCTGACGGCCCCCATCAAGCGTCGAAGCCTTTCCCGAGCTGCTAGCTATGCCTACGTCCGGAAACAGCTCGGCAACAATATCGAAGTTCGGATGTGCCTCATACTTATATGGGTTGCTGGTTGCATCATTGTCGTTCAAATGTGCACTCGTGAGGCTAAGTAATCTCTTGAATTGCTGAAGTGCTTCTCGCATGAATTCACCGGGGCATTGTTTAAACAACAGCTCGTAGAGGCCCGGAGACGCCAGTAATTGCTTCATTGACAATCTGTATAAAATCATCAGGGAGAAAAAAAATTTGCTTCTTCCCCAAGTACAATTTCTTATTCCGCCTATAAATGCCGTAAGTGCCGCATTAAACCTAGTCGTTTACGAAGAGAGATAATTACGAACAGTGGCTGATCGTAAATGAGAACCGTCCTTTTTACATTTCCATGTAACTAAAGACAAATTATCATCATCATCACCCGGAAGTGTCTTGAGATCGACGTTCAGCTCAGTCATCATGTTGCCGACAGGGGGAACAGATTGTTTCTGTAAAGTATCTAGCCGGGATGTGAGTGGGCGGAAGGTCTCTTCCATAACAGCGTCACGCTCCATACGCGCACGCTTGGCCAGTAGATACTTATCATGCACACTTACACTGACGCGATGTAAATCCTCGACGGTTGCAGGTATTATACTCAAATTATTAGTGAAATATTCATACTATATATATATTATACAATGGCCCTAAGCGCAATCAGATTGACAATTTTATCTTCAAATGTATCGAGTTGGTGGAGGACTGCAGTACGCACATGCTGGCAATGTGGCCATTTTTATCGTCCGTGCGCAGGTCATTTAAAAAACGATCAATTCTGTGTCGAATAAGTCCTTCAATATCTGCAAATCCCGTACTCAAAGCTTGGTTTCGGCTATCAAGTTCTTCGAGTATATGAGAAATAAGTTTATTAGTCATACCTTCGAATACAGAATTCAGATTCCTTTCCAAGCTGCCCACTCTCTCTACCTTTGTACGTAATGTGTTCAGCGTGCCTGCACCTCCGCTCGACGCATTAAGGTGGTCGACTAGTTTAGCAGAAAGGGTGGCAAAATCCTTAACGTCGAACTGACCGAACTTCGTCTACACGGCAGGTAGCTTGGCTTTGCCAAGATGGCCGTCGCGGCTCCGCGGCTACCTGGCCCCACGCCCTTGGTACTGAACCGACTATTTCTAACGACTCACATGTGACTGATCGCTACTGTCCATGATCTGTACACATATGAGAAATGTAAAGATAGGATGTATAAAATAATTCGAAAAAT
>NQII01003785.1:81705-99615 GCA_002778355.1 Clitarchus hookeri | reverse complement strand
CAATTCTGTGTCGAATAAGTCCTTCAATATCTGCAAATCCCGTACTCAAAGCTTGGTTTCGGCTATCAAGTTCTTCGAGTATATGAGAAATAAGTTTATTAGTCATACCTTCGAATACAGAATTCAGATTCCTTTCCAAGCTGCCCACTCTCTTTACCTTTGTACGTAATGTGTTCAGCGTGCCTGCACCTCCGCTCGACGCATTAAGGTGGTCGACTAGTTTAGCAGCAAGGGTGGCAAAATCCTTGACGTCGAACTGACCGAACTTCTTCTACACGGCAGGTAGCTTGGCTTTGCCAAGATGGCCGTCGCGGCTCCGCGGCTCCCTGGCCCCACGCCCTTGGTACTGAACCGACTATTTCTAACGACTCACATGTGACTGATCGCTACTGTCCATGATCTGTACACATATGAGAAATGTAAAGATAGGATGTATAAAATAATTCGAAAAATTTAATGAATATATAATAAGTAAATTAACTAAATGTATATTTAAATAGTCACATGAGTTTGATTTCTTATTCAGTCTGTTCTTCTTCTCTGAATGACTCATTAATTCAGTTAGTTGTACAATCGATTGCGAGAGTCTGTTTTAGACGAAATGTATGCGAGTGTTTGCTAGAGGAGGGCCATGGTAAGATCTGAAGTATTATGCCTTAATAAGGTCGATTAAAATCGGCACACTTCTATAAGGCCAACGAATGAACTGAAGAATATTTTTGAGGAATGTTTTGCAACTGTTCGGTTGGCCTGGTCNGTAACTGTTTGGTTGGCCTGGTCATTCCTATTAGGCTTCTATTTCGAGATAGTTCGTCATCGAGTGTTGACATAGGTGGGTGGTAAAGTGGGTTGATCTTTTCCACTATTCTAGCTATTTTAGCAGGACTTGGTCTTGGCAAGAGCCAGTATTAGGTACAGTTACGTCTCTTCAGGCACCGGTTGGGGTTTTTAAGTGATATTTTAAGTGTTAAGTTTCATGCATAAATGTTGATGGCGGCTGAGCTATGGTAANTTGAATGAATATATAATAAGTAAATGAATTAAATGTATATTTAAATAGTCACATGAGTTTGATTTCTTATTCAGTCTGTTCTTCTTCTCTGAATGACTCATTAATTCAGTTAGTTGTACAATCGATTGCGAGAGTCTGTTTTAGACGAAATGTATGCGAGTGTTTGCTAGAGGAGGGCCATGGTAAGATCTGAAGTATTATGCCTTAATAAGGTCGATTAAAATCGGCACACTTCTATAAGGCCAACGAATGAACTGAAGAATATTTTTGAGGAATGTTTTGCAACTGTTCGGTTGGCCTGGTCATTCCTATTAGGCTTCTATTTCGAGATAGGTCGTCATCGAGTGTTGACATAGGTGGGTGGTAAAGTGGGTTGATCTTTTCCACTATTCTAGCTATTTTAGCAGGACTTGGTCTTGGCAAGAGCCAGTATTAGGTACAGTTACGTCTCTTCAGGCACCGGTTGGGGTTTTTAAGTGATATTTTAAGTGTTAAGTTTCATGCATAAATGTTGATGGCGGCTGAGCTATGGTAAGTAAATGGCGAAGGAAGAGGAGAGAGTAGAGGTGTGTTGGTGGTGGCAGAGGAGAGAGAAGGGGTTATATGTGCTACATATGGTCAATAATTCGCTTTGGGGGTCCTAAGATTTTTCAGATATACAGGCAATGAAATATTGATTGTGGGGGTTCAGTCATGTGATCATTGTCGTACAAGGGAGTGGCTGTGTTCTGCCATATTTACAAGAATCGAGGTTTTAGGGCCACACACATAAAACTTGCTTTGTCGCATTAGGTATGCAATTTTTTCCTCAGTGGGTTTTATGTTTATGTAAATGTTTATGATATATTCTTGATTTTACAAGTTCATGGTCANAGTTTCATGCATAAATGTTGATGGCGGCTGAGCTATGGTAAGTAAATGGCGAAGGAAGAGGAGAGAGTAGAGGTGTGTTGGTGGTGGCAGAGGAGAGAGAAGGGGTTATATGTGCTACATATGGTCAATAATTCGCTTTGGGGGTCCTAAAATCTTTCAGATATACAGGCAATGAAATATTGATTGTGGGGGTTCAGTCATGTGATCATTGTCGTACAAGGGAGTGGCTGTGTTCTGCCATCTTTACAAGAATCGAGGTTTTAGGGCCACACACATAAAACTTGCTTTGTCGCATTAGGAATGCAATTTTTTCCTCAGTGGGTTTTATGTTTATGTAAATGTTTATGATATATTCTTGATTTTACAAGTTCATGGTCATTTGGGAGAGGTTATGATCACTAACATTCACCATGGTGGTCTGTCGGAGTCAGTAACATATTATGTTCGTCGATTTTTACATATTCTTCTTTAATTTTTTACAATTTGTTTTCTAAATTTGTGAAGTTTAATGTTAATGGGGTTAAGGTCGCCATCATTCGACATGGTGGTTGGAGTCATTAACGTAATATGCTTGTCGATTTTTGTGATTTGTTTCGATTTTTACAATTTTTTCTACATTATTTGTTTTTAAATTCATGGGGGTTAAGGTCAAGGCCGCCGGCATCCAACGTGGGTGTCGGAGTCACTGGTGTAATATGTTACTCAAACTTTATCAGTTTCTTTCGATCTTTTATAATTTTTTCTCAGTTTTTCATGTTTAAGGTCATTGAGGTCAGCTTTAATGCCACCAGCATCCAACATGGTTGTCGTGGTCAGTTATGTATTATGTTCCAAAAAATTGTATAAGTTTGAAACGATTTTTACTATTTTTTCTCAATATTTGATTTTAAGGTCATTGAGGTTAATGCCACCAGCATCCAGTATGGGTGTCTGAGACAGTAACATAATATGTCCCTTTANAAGTCGCCATCATTCGACATGGTGGTTGGAGTCATTAACGTAATATGCTTGTCGATTTTTGTGATTTGTTTCGATTTTTACAATTTTTTCTACATTATTTGTTTTTAAATTCATGGGGGTTAAGGTCAAGGCCACCAGCATCCAACATGGTTGTCGTGGTCAGTTATGTATTATGTTCCAAAAAATTGTATAAGTTTGAAACGATTTTTACTATTTTTTCTCAATATTTTATTTTAAGGTCATTGAGGTTAATGCCACCAGCATCCAGTATGGGTGTCTGAGACAGTAACATAATATGTCCCTTTACTTTTATTTCATTCCTTCACTTTTTACAATAGATGTCACGATTTTTGTTTTCAAGTTCTGTCAAGGCCATCGGCATCCAACATTGGTGTCAGAGTCAGTGACGAAATATGATCGTAAATGTTTATTAGTGTCTTTCGATTTAACTATTTATTTCTGTTTATTTAGTAAGTATTGAATATGATGCATGGAACGGGAGTGGGGGTTGGGTGGTTTCTGAAGTTTTTGCTATGTTTCTAAATTTTTTATGATTGTAAAAGAGTGCAGCTGAGAAGTGGTGAGGTGAGGGCGGTGGGATGAATTTGAGGTTAACATTGTATGTTCTTCGATTTTTTTTAGATTTTTCACGATTTTTTATAGTAATTACCGATGGTTGGTTAAAGGCAGGGAGGTGAGGGGGAAGATTAGATAGGAAAATAGTAGGAGGGAGGGAGTTTGGTGTTATATGTGGTAGGTGCAGGATGGCAGTCGAGGGAGGGTCCCATGTTTACTGATCCTCCCCGGTTCACTGAACCAGGCTTGGAGTCTTCAATCCTCCTCTACTGCTGTGAGGATTAAGTGAATCATTCCACTAAGAGCTTCTAATCCTACCCTCGAGTGAGGATTTTTCGGCTCTTTCTTCCAGGAGCTTCGTATGCGCTTTCATCATTTTTCAACTTTTTTGGCATTTTTTTAAATAGAAAAATGTGATTTTTTGATTAAATAAATTGATTTCGTAAATTAATTTTGGGGTGAAAAAGGCAATTGTGTAGATAATACGGCCATCCCAGGCCACGGCCGCCTCGACAACCGATGTAGCATCTAATCTTGAATTCTACTGCTTGAATCCTATGCCCGAACTCACGAAATTATGCTAGTCACGATGATTCCAGCAACGTCTTCATATTAATCATGTCGATATCGCACAAATGCCAAATTCATTCACTACTGCATTAAAATATGACACTACCGAGTAATATTGACGATAATGACAAGAACTCCTAATAAAAAGGACGCGTGTTCGATTACTAGTCTAAGCAACTAATATCCTGTTTTCAGTGATATTCCTTTATCACTTTAGTTGACTGCTGGCAAGGTTCCTTGATACAAAGTTATCCTGTACATCAGGTTTGACTTTGTGAATTGATTTATTACTGAAAGTGAGTTTGAAAACATACTTCGATCCATAACCTTGTCGTGTAACACTTTTGAGTAGAAGCCTCGCTGACCCCCGTCGCGAGCGCCTACAAGTTGACACGTGTCACGAGGCACGTGGACAGCCAGAACGGATCGCAGTTACACATGTCAAAGTTGTGCCGAGTAAGAGCTGGCATATCGCCGGAGCACCCGGAAAGTGCTACGCACATGCATAGGAAAGCGAGAGGAATTACAGAGCCAAGCAAGAGCACCTCTAGCTTCTCGCCTGAGAAAATGGCTGACCAATTGAAAGTGGGGGGGCCCACAAAAACTCCTCACCCCTACCACCCTTGTAGCCAAACCACGGAAAAACAAGCTGAGATGGTAAATTCAAGGGGCAGATCACCACTTCTCCCGCCCCCAAACCTTCACGAACCATGGCAGGTGGCTGAATGGCTTTGTACTGAAGGCAACCACCTCTCCCTTCCAACAATAAGAGAGACATGTGCCGAGACTTAGGAAGGGAAGCTGGAGAACATATAAGCGAATTTACGCGAGAAGAGGGACACAGTTCATTATCACCGCGCCGAGGTAAGAGTAATGTCAAGGAATCGCGAGAGGACGTGAGCACGAGCCCAGCACAGNAAGTTTTTGCTATGTTTCTAAATTTTTTATGATTGTAAAAGAGTGCAGCTGAGAAGTGGTGAGGTGAGGGCGGTGGGATGAATTTGAGGTTAACATTGTATGCTCTTCGATTTTTTTAGATTTTTCACGATTTTTTACAGTAATTACCGATGGTTGGTTGGGTGGCAGGGAGGTGAGGGTGAAGATTAGATAGGAACATAGTAGGGGGGAGGGAGTTTGGTGTTATATGTGGTAGGTGCAGGATGGCAGTCGAGGGAGGGTCCCATGTTTACTGATCCTCCCCGGTTCACTGAACCAGGCTTGGAGTCTTCAATACTCCTCTACTGCTGTGAGGATTAAGGGAATCATTCCACTAAGAGCTTCTAATCCTACCCTCGAGTGAGGATTTTTCGGCTCTTTCTTCCAGGAGCTTCGTATGCGCTTTCAACATTTTTCAACTTTTTTGGCATTTTTTTAAATTGAAAAATGTTATTTTTTGATTAAATAAATCGATTTCGTAAATTAATTTTGGGGGGAAAAAGGCAATTGTGTAGATAATACGGCCATCCCAGGCCACGGCCGCCTCGACAACCGATGTAGCATCTAATCTTGAATTCTACTGCTTGAATCCTATGCCCGAACTCACGAAATTATGCTAGTCACGATGATTTCAGCAACGTCTTCATATTAATTATGTCGATATTGCACAAATGCCGAATTCATTCACTACTGCATTAAAATATGACACTACCGAGTAATATTGACGATAATGACAAGAACTCGTAATAAAAAGGACGCGTGTTCGATTACTAGTCTAAGCAACAAATATCCTGTTTTCAGTGATATTCCTTTATCACTTTAGTTGACTGCTGGCAAGGTTCCTTGATACAAAGTTATCCTGTACATCAGGTTTGACTTTGTGAATTGATTTATTACTGAAAGTGAGTTTGAAAACATACTTCGATCCATAACCTTGTCGTGTAACGCTTTTGAGTAGAAGCCTCGCTGACCCCCGTCGCGAGCGCCTACAAGTTGACACGTGTCACGAGGCACGTGGACAGCCAGAACGGATCGCAGTTACACATGTCAAAGTTGTGCCGAGTAAGAGCTGGCATATCGCCGGAGCACCCGGAAAGTGCTACGCACATGCGTAGGAAAGCGAGAGGAACTACAGAGCCAAGCAAGAGCACCTCTAGCTTCTCGCCTGAGAAAATGGCTGACCAATTGAAAGTGGGGGGGCCACAAAAACTCCTCACCCCTACCACCCTTGTAGCCAAACCGCGGAAAAACAAGCTGAGATGGTAAATTCAAGGGGCAGATCACCACTTCTCCCGCCCCCAAACCTTCACGAACCATGGCAGGTGGCTGAATGGCTTTGTACTGAAGGCAACCACCTCTCCCTTCCAACAATAAGAGAGACATGTGCCGAGATTTAGGGAGGGAAGCTGGAGAACATATAAGCGAATTTACGTGAGAAGAGGAAAACAGTTCATTATCACCGGGCCGAAGGAAGAGTTGCATCAAGGAATAGCGAGAGGACCTGAGAACGAGCCCAGCACAGCAGTCCAGTGAGACGACACCAAATGCGGGCCTTTTCCAAGGCCGCCCACTTCACCGGAGCTCATCCCCAGCTGACAGCATACCAGCACCAACAGCAGAGTAGTTAAGTATCAAGTCGCCGCCCAGAGAAGCCCCCCTCCACCACGAACTCGCCACAGTTAATACGAGTAGCCAAATTAGAGTACTACACCTCGTAAGTGTTGCTGTATGTTGTTTTTGTTCAACCTCGAGACAATATAATTATCCATTTAAGTGAAACATCAAAAGACTACCTTATTGAAAACCCTTTAACCTTCTAGGCACCTTATAGTCTATGCCTGGAGGAATTAACTACGACCCTATAAACAACCTATATTCCACAGGTGGGGAATAGCATCAAACTCACGTGATAACTAAGGGCGATACACCTAGTTTAATAGTGGGAATAAAAATTAATAATTTGCAAAATGTTAGAACAACTGGTAAAGTTTCGAACTTAAACATAAAAATTTGGTTCTTACTAACGGGGTTCAGTTTTAGTGTAATTTTTATATTTAATTTATTATTTAAGAATTAAGAATCTAGTGTGTAACAATTTATAATCTGCAGAAGTATGGAACCAAACAGAGTAACGCGATGCGGTCAGCAGCTAGATCAGTTCCTGCTTCTACAATGGCAGGTTATCAAGATTTAAGTGAGTTTGAACATGGTGTTATAGTCGGCGCACGATATATGGTACATAGCATCTCCGAGGTAGCGATAACATTTGGATGTTCGCGTACGACAATTTCACGAGTGTACCGTGAATATCGGGAATCAGCTAAAACATCATATCTTCGACATCGCTGCGGCCGGAAAATGATCGTGAAAAAACTGGACTAATGACGACTGACGAGAATCATTAAACGTGAAGGATGTGCCCCCCTTTCTCAAATTGGCGCAGATTGGATTTGTGGACTGCCCTTCAGGATTCATGGTGTGAATTGCCTCCTGCATACCTTCAGACAGTAGTCGAGTCCATGCCATGTAGTCTTGCGGCTCTTCTATCGAATTTGTTGGGTGGGGGGGACCTACACGATATTAGGACGGTGCACCAGTTTGTTTAGCTCTTCAGTGTATACTGATGCAATATTACTAAAATAAAATTGGAGTTATTTGAAGAAAACATATTTCCACCATATATACTCATGAGTTTCATTCCCGTGATTGCAACAAAAAAATTTATCAACTAAATTTTTTTAATGCATTTTTTAGAATATAATATTTCTGATCTTAAATCCACGGGTTTACTTCGGAAGCTTAGTTTACTTCGGAAGATTAGGTCTGATTTCTGAAAGACCTAATCGGGTTTTCTCAAATTTTACAAAAATGATATTGTAGCCTGGTGGAGGTTTCAAATCGACAAAGCACTTATTTTGAAAATGGTTGTCATACAAACATTTTAGTTTTATTTGGTATAAGTAGCGTACGCTTTGACCAATTTCGACCAAATTTTGCATGCTGACCTGGATATTTAAAGCATCATACATGTCAATTAACCTGACAATTGTAATATTCACAAACTGGTTTGGAAACCATATTTTATTTACGCGTAAGACAGAATTACTGCACTCGGAAATATAATTTACTTACATGCATGGAAAAATTACCTTACAACGAGCACATCTTAGAATTTTCTAAACAGCTCGATGGGAGGACGGGAGGAAGAAACAAAAAGAGACACCATTTTGGACAGCCTGTAGAACTAACATTCGTAAAAAGAAGGCATAAAACCAAGCCATGCAAATAAATTTTAAGGTAGAAAATCTGTNCGTAAAAATAAGGCATAAAACCAAGCCATGCAAATTAATTTTAAGGTAGAAAATCTGTAAAACACAAGTACAAAATGGTTACAAATGGAAAGTTCCTGAAAAAAGGAAATATGAATATTCGTGTGAGAGATAGCAAAATCTTAAAATTATATATCGTTAATCATTAGCTCGGTAGCTCAGGTGCAGACTTACACGCTTACGAAAAATGAATATTTTTTTGTTCCTTTGTTAAACTGTAGATTGCGGTGAAAAATATGTATACACCTTTACATCTTTACCCGCGTATTTTTTATTTTAAGGTTATTATTAAAAACTGGAATAGGTACATGTTTCAAAGCTCTAATAATGCCACTAAAGAATTTCTGCACAATCTATGTTTTGTACAGCACAAAAATAACTGGACAATATGCTACATAAAATATTTATTATAAGGAGTTCTAGGAATAACTAATTTGTCAAGTTACTCTTAGATGGTGGGAAGGTTCAAACTAATAATAAGAAAAAATTAGGAAACATTTTTACAGTTATTTTAATTCAAAATTTTGCAGGTAACTTAAATTAATACTATTTTTAATTTTCGTGGTGAATTTATTTAGGATGCTAATAATTATTTAAACATCTACGTTGTCACCGTAGAGTAATAAGCGATCCGCGCTCACACTCTGGCAAGTTTCGAAGACTTTATATATAGTGATTTCAGTATTTCGTCTGAGAATGTAGGTAATAATTAAATTAACAATACTAATTTTCCAATTATTTAAATTATAATTTTGGCGTACCAAATAGTGAATATTCCCTAACCTTNTAAATTAACAATACTAATTTTCCAATTATTTAAATTATAATTTTGGCGTACCAAATAGTGAATATTCCCTAACCTTTAATTAGATTTTCCCACGCTTTTGTAATGTCCTTCCCCGTGTAATTAGAGAATATAACTCTATTTTAAGTTATATAATTGCCAGACATACTTATGAGGAAAAAAAGGGAAACATTTTTTTATGTATGTCTATGGACGTTCTATTGGAATAAAGTAACAGATATTTCATTCCTTAAGAAGGTGAGAATGCACTGTATGTTCCTTAATAGTTGTTCGTCAGATTATCTGACAACAAATTAAGCCACAATATGATATACATATGTTCCAGTTCTTATCTTACTGCCGAAAGAAATTAGTTGTGTTCCAGAATATGTTTTATAAACTGCACTANTACATATGTTCCAGTTCTTATCTTACTGCCGAAAGAAATTAGTTGTGTTCCAGAATATGTTTTATAAACTGCACTATAAAGGATTTAATGCAGTAAACATAAGTAAACACAAAAAAAGATGTAATTACCTACACCGCATGCATTTTGCCGTTGCACTGTTTAGTCAAATCAAAATATGATACTTAACACCCAACGCAAATCAGACATACTCTCAGAGGAAAGCATTAAAATATTCATGAACAAATTTTTTTTTCATAGAAATGATTGAATGAAGTGTTTGAAGCAAATGAATATGACTCTGCTACAACATACGGTTCACAGACAAGATATATCAAATGTACAGCACAAATTCGATGCTTAGAACTACTGGACAACTCAATCAATGGCTTTCTAACCCTAAAAATGCACCGATCATAACATTATAGGTTTATTTTGGCAAAAGGAACATTAAAAAACGCGTAGAATTTTTTTCTCGATAAAACAAGAGGCAAAAAAGTCAATCTTAAAGAAAACGCTTTTACAAGATGATATTATTTCGAGTACGCCGAATCTCACGTTAGCAACGACACACCTGTTTCTACCGTGGTGTGCGGCAGACAACCCGCAACCCCTGATATTCAGGGTACTGTATCTCACACTGCTACTTCTTTACTTCTTCACACATTAGTAGCTAGAAATGACCGGTTCCACGCCACTTGGCGCTGGCGCCGGGACGAGGGACAAGCTGTGAAGTCCCCCGCATCAGCCGATGACGTCACCGCGGACTTTGCCTGCTCTCACGCTAGATGCGCGGCGCTACGCAATGCTCTTGTCTCCACATAAGGCTCTCAAAATGTACTAGTGTCTGATTGGCTGCGCGAGGCTCTTATAATATATTGTTTTGAAAAAAAAAAATATTTCTTTTATTTTAAGTTTTTAAATTTTTTTAATTATTTTAAATGATTAGCTACGCGAGGCTCTCGAAACTGACAAGTCAGTACCGTTCATATTAGCTGAAGAATGTTTGTGTTCATTGTCCCCTGACACAACTTCTCACAACATATAAGCATAGTCTAATTTCCGAATCAAATATAGTCACCAAAACATATGCATCACCCCGGCAACAAAAATTATCACGGAGTCATTAAACCCTATGATTATTACGTAAGGTTTGTTTGTAAGTTAATGTGCAAAATCATCACATGAAGCTCTCGTATTGGCTGCATTTAAAGTCGAACGTAAGGTTCAAAGTGTCATGTGTAAGTTAATGACATCACACAAAGCTCTCGTACCGACAGCATTGAGATTCGATGCCAGCTGCTTACTTATTGCATGATGCCAAATATAAATTGTTTGTTTAATTTTAATTATACGTAGCTCTAGAAGGAAAGTTAACATTCTATATGATACTAGCAAGTATAAAGAAGAAAGGAATATATAAAAGTAATATTAAAAAAATTAATTTATCTTAATACTTTTTTTATAATTGCAAATAAAAGAAAGGTATTGTATATGAAAACCGCTTGTGGCGCTGCGTGACCACCAGACTCAAAATTTATGAACTTTAGTGTTAATTTAAAATGGATGTTTTTTTTTTTCTTTCAAAAATTATGTCACACGAGGCTCTCGAAGGAGGGTGAAGCTGGCTGACTAAAGGATGCTGACAATTTTAAAGACGTCTTGGGATGGTTAACACCTCGGTACTTGAAAAAAAAAGTAAGATATATATATATATTAGTTCTACATATTGAATCATAAATCTGAGAGCGGAGCTGCGTGACTTCTGCTTCCAATGGAGGTGAAAGATACCTATCGACGCAACATGCTGCTCCTGGCTGGCTGGTTGGCTCGCATTAACGGTCCGGTGTTCGATGCTGCATGCTGGCTGCACGTCCGGTGTTCTTCGTCTGACTGCACGTCCGATGTTCCATGCTGCTCCTGGCTGCACGTCCACTGCTGCATGTTACATTTAGGCCCTATGGGAACTTTTCACGCACTTGCATTCCAAAAGGGTGCCGCAGTGACGCAACGGGTAGATGACAGGTTTAACTTCACGCTCTCGCATTCCATTGGGGTGCCACAGTGATGCAATTGGTAGATGTCACATTATACTTCATGCAATTGCATTCCATTGGGGTGCTGCAGAGACACAATGTGTATATTACACGTTAAACTTCACGCACTCGCATTCCATTTCGATGGGCGCTGCGGTGACACAATTGATAGATGGCATGTTAAACTTCACGCTATCGCATTCCATTGGGGTGCCGCAGTAATGCAATCGATAGATGTCATGCTAAACTTCATGCTCTTGAATTCCATAGCAAGGGGTGCTGCAGTAATGCAACGGATAGGTGACATGTTAAACGTCACGCTTTTGCATTCCATTGGGGTTCCGCAGTGATGCAACGGATATATGACATGTTAAACTTCGCGCACTCGCATTTCATTGGGGTACCGCAATGACGCAACGGGTATAGGACACGTTAAATTTCAAGTTCTAGCATTCCATTAGGGTTCCACGGTGATGCAATGGATAGAGCGCATGTTAAACTACATGAACTCGCATTCGATTGGGGTGCGGTAGTGATGTAATGGGTAGAGCGCATGTTGAACTTCACGCTCTCGCATTCCATTTGACGTGGTGCTGCGGTGATGCAATGGATAGATGAAGCATTAAAATTCATGCTCTTGCATGGCAAGCTGTGAGGGTTATCTCAGTATTCCCAAAATCAAATTGAAATTTAAGATCATCCTACGAGATGATATACTTAACGCTCTTGCTTTCAAATCCGAGAGAGATATCCCAGAGTCTTCTCAAAATAGATTATAATTTATGTCGTTCCTACGAGATGATATACATTTCGCTGTTGCATGCAAAGCTCGGAGGGTTATCACTGAGTCTTCCCAAAATAAATTATCAATAAAATCCTTCCTACTAGATAATATACATTACATGCCTGCATTCCAAGTTGGGAGAGTTATCTCAGAGTCTTCCCAAAGTCGAATATTATTTAAGTCCCTCCTACGAGATGATAGACCTTATGATGTTGCATGCCAAGCTGGGAGGGTTATCGCAGAGTCTTCCCAAAATGACATAAGATTTAAGATCTTCCTACGAGATGATATACATTATGCTCTTTCTTGCCAAACTGGGAGGGTTATCTCAGAGTCTTCCCAAATTAGATTATACTTAAAGGCATTCCTACGGCATACTAGGCCGGGAGGGTTATCTCAGACTCNTACATATGTTCCAGTTCTTATCTTACTGCCGAAAGAAATTAGTTGTGTTCCAGAATATGTTTTATAAACTGCACTAGAAAGGATTTAATGCAGTAAACATAAGTAAACACAAAAAAAGATGTAATTACCTACACCGCATGCATTTTGCCGTTGCACTGTTTAGTCAAATCAAAATATGATACTTAACACCCAACGAAAATCAGACATACTCTCAGAGGAAAGCATTAAAATATTCATGAACAAATTTTTTTTTCATAGAAATGATTGAATGAAGTGTTTGAAGCAAATGAATATGACTCTGCTACAACATACGGTTCACAGACAAGATATATCAAATGTACAGCACAAATTCGATGCTTAGAACTACTGGACAACTCAATCAATGGCTTTCTAACCCTAAAAATGCACCGATCATAACATTATAGGATTATTTTGGCAAAAGGAACATTAAAAAACGCGTAGAATTTTTTTTCTCGATAAAACAAGAGGCAAAAAAGTCAATCTTAAAGAAAACGCTTTTACAAGATGATATTATTTCGAGTACGCCGAATCTCACGTTAGCAACGACACACCTGTTTCTACCGTGGTGTGCGACAGACAACCCGCAACCCCTGATATTCAGGGTACTGTATCTCACACTGCTACTTCTTTACTTCTTCACACATTAGTAGCTAGAAATGACCGGTTCCACGCCACTTGGCGCTGGCGCCGGGACGAGGGACAAGCTGTGAAGTCCCCCGCATCAGCCGATGACGTCACCGCGGACTTTGCCTGCTCTCACGCTAGATGCGCGGCGCTACGCAATGCTCTTGTCTCCACATAAGGCTCTCAAAATGTCCTAGTGTCTGATTGGCTGCGCGAGGCTCTTATAATATATTGTTTTGAAAATAAAATAAAAAAAATTCTTTTATTTTAAGTTTTTAAATTTTTTTAATTTTTTTAACTGATTAGCTACGCGAGGCTCTCGAAACTGACAAGTCAGTACCGTTCATATTAGCTGAAGAATGTTTGTGTTCATTGTCCCCTGACACAACTTCTCACAACATATAAGCATAGTCTAATTTCCGAATCAAATATAGTCACCAAAACATATGCATCACCACGGCAACAAAAATTATCACGGAGTCATTAAACCCTGTGATTATTACGTAAGGTTTGTTTGTAAGTTAATGTGCAAAATCATCACATGAAGCTCTCGTACTGGCTGCATTTAAAGTCGAACGTAAGGTTCAAAGTGTCATGTGTAAGTTAATGACATCACACAAAGCTCTCGTACCGACAGCATTGAGATTCGATGCCAGCTGCTTACTTATTGCATGATGCCAAATATTAATTTTTTTTGTTTAATTTTAATTATACGTAGCTCTAGAAGGAAAGTTAACATTCTATATGATACTAGCAAGTATAAAGAAGAAAGGAATATATGAAAGTAATATAAAAAAAAATTAATTTATCTTAATACTTTTTTTATAATTGCAAATAAAAGAAAGGTATTGTATATGAAAACCGCTTGTGGCGCTGCGTGACCACCAGACTCAAAATTTATTAACTTTAGTGTTAATTTAAAATGGATGTTTTTTTTTTTTTTTTCAAAAATTATGTTACACGAGGCTCTCGAAGGAGGGTGATCGACCGACTGATTTCCTACGACTGTTAAAATTTCTGCAGAACCCTACCATAACACCTCGGTACTTGAAAAAAAAGGTAAGATATATATATATATATATATATATTAGTTCTAGATGATAGACCTTATGATGTTGCATGCCAAGCTGGGAGGGTTATCGCAGAGTCTTCCCAAAATGACATAAGATTTAAGATCTTCCTACGAGATGATATACATTATGCTCTTTCTTGCCAAACTGGGAGGGTTATCACAGAGTCTTCCCAAATTAGATTATACTTAAAGGCATTCCTACGGCATACTAGGCCGGGAGGGTTATCTCAGACTCNTCAGAGTCTTCCCAAATTAGATTATACTTAAAGGCATTCCTACGGCATACTAGGCCGGGAGGGTTATCTCAGACTCTTCACAAAACCAATTATCATTGAAGCCCTTCCTACTACATAATATACATCACATGCCTGCATTCCAAGCTGGGATGGTTATCTCAGATTATTTATAAATTCGAATATAATTTAAGTCCTTCCTACTAGATGATCACGCTCTTACATACCTAACTGAGAGGGTTATCTCAGATTATTCCCAAATTCGATTATCATTTAAGTCCATCGTACTTGCGACAACACACATAAAGGCTTGAGAAATGCAGATGTATTAAAAAAAACATGTTTATATAATCTTTCATATACCGTTAGAGCCGAAGGCTCTGACCAGAGTCCTAGAGAAATGTAGGTTTTGAAAACACACATAGGCTTGGGCCACTCGGGGGGAGTAGTAGTAGTATTTCTACAAGAACCTGTGTATTTAAACAATAATAATCGGTTATATACCGTTATATCCCCGTCTCGTCGAGAGAAAATACGTTTAATGTTTTTTCACGGTCACTCCCTGGCATAAGTGATGGAAATTTACATATATTTAAGTAGTTAGGACGAATATGACTCGTAGCCAGGTATTGTGTGTACGAGAAACAAACGTGCTGTATGCTGAGTCAGTACGCAAAAGAAGTCATGCACATTCTTACAAACATATGCGCGCGCTTCCACTTCTTCTTTTTGCTACACCCACCCCGACGCGAGTTTCGGAAAATACATAAAGTTTTATGATTACCAGTTTCACAACATATAGGCTGTGCGCGACGTCGAATCCGCTAGAAATATGTTGTACACAACATAGCTCCCCAGCCAATCGATAGTTTCGGAAATATGTAAAATATTTAAAGTATTATTAGTATTAGAGTTTGCCAGCGAGAGAAATACGTTTTACAGCACGGTGTCATACACTCTCTCCATCGCAGACATTAATTTAATGGGACATCGTTAAAAAATAATAATCCCCATACACAACAGACATTAAGTTATCAGGCTGTGCGCGACGCCGATAAATTCGTTTTACACATGTCCCAGCCTGTCGCGAGTTCCGGAAATATTTAAAATATGTAAAGTAGTATGATTAATATTATTAGTTTTTGCAACAGACAGGTTGTTCGCGACGCCAACTCCTCCCGAGAAATACGTTTTCAATATCCTGTACGCTCACGGCGTAGGTCAGTATGCAAAAAAAAAAAATTCATGCGCACACAACACACACCTACANTCAATATCCTGTACGCTCACGGCGTAGGTCAGTATGCAAAAAAAAAAAATTCATGCGCACACAACACACACCTACAGCTACATACTCACATACAACAGACCACGTCCGTTCATGGTCTTGCTCCCACAACCCATAACGAAATGCTAACTAATATATAATGCTTAGTGTAACTACTTTATACGATTTTGTAGTCGGGCGGGGCTCGAATCTGGACCGGTAATGCCTGTCGTGAGTTACGGATATATACTATTATTATTACAATTACATCACGCTCTTGCATTGGAAGTGTGGTTAATTTGTTATGATGATGATGGCCCTACTCTTTGGCTCAGTGACTCCTTTTTTTCGACAATGGGAGATTGAGAGATTTTACCTAACATGCTGCAAGAGGGGCTGATTGGCTATGCAAGTCTAAGGATAAACATATTGACAAGCTAGTATCNATTTTACCTAACATGCTGCAAGAGGGGCTGATTGGCTATGCAAGTCTAAGGATAAACATATTGACAAGCTAGTATCATTCATAATTACCATCCTATCATGTAACGTCTCACATAGTATAAGCATAGCAGGTTCCGATTTGTTTATGATACCGGCCCTTGACATATAAAAACATAAGCATTTACGCTTTAGTTGCGTCTAATATCCGTTTTGTTAAAGATGCGATCGCCAAAAAACTTTATAGACATCACTCCCAACATCACGAAAGTACTATGTGCCTGATTGGCTACGNAAAGATGCGATCGCCAAAAAACTTTATAGACATCACTCCCAACATCACGAAAGTACTATGTGCCTGATTGGCTACGGGAGGCTCTCGTAGCTTTAAATATTTCATCAACACATGCAAACAAAGATTGNGCCAAAAAACTTTATAGACATCACTCCCAACATCACGAAAGTACTATGTGCCTGATTGGCTACGGGAGGCTCTCGTAGCTTTAAATATTTCATCAACACATGCAAACAAAGATTAACCGAGTAAGTTGCACCAACGGGGGAAAAAATATATTCATTGCTAGATATTCTGAGCATATATATATTTATATAGATATATATGGGTTCTACTGTTGGGAGTGATTCCATGATTGTTTTATAAACATTTTTATATATGTTTCGTTACCCTTGTCGAAATCACTCCAGCAACCAATGTACTTACGCCTAACGCAAATACTACTACAAGTAGTGGTCGGACTTCGTTATAGCCCCCTTCAGTGACAATGAAGTGGCCAAGTGATGCTTAACCAAAACCAGGTGTTTAGTTTCAACGTAGCATGTGAGAAACTCTCTACAATACAGCAGCAACAGCAGTAGCATGGGACGTCGTGTAGCAGCGGATGCCATTTGCCTATGTCAATCTAATTCACGCACACTCTTACATTGTAATTGTTTATTGATAATCTCACAATATAGCGTAGTGACTCCTTTTTTTTGGACGAGGAGATATTTTACCTTACATGCTTCGCAAAGCTCTGATTGCCTAAGTGATATCAACACCTACAAGCTAGCACCATTCATCATGGCTGAAGAATGTTCATATTCATTGTTCTCTTAACGTATAACTTCACACATTGTTTAAGCATAACCGGTTCTAAGTTCCGATAACAGCACACCCTCGACAATGAAAAAAAAGTTATTATCAAAGAATCATTTAAGCCCTATAAGCATAGGCGCTCGTAATTTCTGAACTGTTTAACATACAGTTGACAAATTCATAATATATACAGGGTCATTCTAAAATCATGGGACAAACAATGAGGGATGGTAGAGCTCACTAAAACAAACCATTATTGTATAGGAATATATGGGCGAAAGTGGTGCGTTGAGGCACAAACACAAAAACATAACACATTAACTGAAACATAAAATGTTCATTAGCAGCATACTTAACGAGTGATTCCATACAGAAAATGTTAAAAGCGTTGCTGGAAATGCATCTACCAACAGTCACGCATGCTTGGCGATCTCTACATATGGCGTGATTGGCTGACAATGGTGGCGTGCGTGAAATACCCGGCG
>NQII01003785.1:0-81617 GCA_002778355.1 Clitarchus hookeri | reverse complement strand
AGTGACGCGTTGAGGCACAAACACAAAAACATAACACATTAACGGAAACATAAAATGTTCATTAGCAGCATACTTAACGAGTGATTCCATACAGAAAATGTTAAAACAGTTGCTGGAAATGCATCTACCAACAGTCACGCATGCTTGGCGATCTCTACATATGGCGTGATTGGCTGACAATGGTGGCGTGCGTGAAATACCCGGCGTATTTGAATATGTTCGCCAAACACTCCACCGACGCTACCAAGCTTGCATTACTGTCGGTGGTAGCAATTTTGAGCAATTATTATAAACATTGCTGTAAAATGGCATTTAGCGGCGACGTTGTAAATAAACAATGTGGTGCATTTAATGTGTTATTTTTGTGTTTGTGCCTCAACGCATCACTCCCACCCATATATTCCTATAAAATACTTGTTTGTTTTAGTGAGCTCTACCACCCCTCAAAGTTTGTCCCATGATTTTAGAATCATCCTGTATATATATCGTTACTGACAACATCAATCATCAAAGAATTATTTATGACTTATATGTATAACTATTATCACAGATTCATTTAAGTCCTACAAGCATAGGTGCGCATAAGTTCCATATCGTATAAGATACGTTCAGCAACTTCATAACATCACTCCTGTCATCTCAAAAGGGTTACGTCTTCCCAAATTCGATTATCATTTAAGTCCTTCCTACTAAATGTTATACACCACATGTTTAATTCCAAGCTTGGGAGAGTTATCTCAGAGTCCTCCCAACATATGAGCGAGGGTTATCTCAGAGTCTTCCCGACCATACACAAAGATAAAGCATTAAAGGCAATGCACACTACTATGAAAGCAATGGCGGGAATAGTCACATCACTACTGTAATATATAATTTCCATATGCCTACAATGCGAAGAGACATAAGGCATAAATGTAAGCTAACACTAATAAAGAGAGAACACCACCACGCATAAAGATGCCTAACAGGTTACATGAGGCTCTTGCAGGCCTAACATAAAGGACACTGTCACATACAACGATAAAAATGTCTAACATGTCTCGAAAGCGTCTCACCACTAACAAAGCAGACATAAAGGGCACCACTGCACATAATGATAAAGGGAGATCTAACATGTTACGCTGCTCTCACAGGTTCAAACTCAATAGAAATTCCGATAATTTCACAGGTTAAAAATACAACACAATATGTAAGTTAAAAAAACATATATATAATTTAAATATATATAAATATTTAAGTATCGAACCCATAATACAAAAAAAATCACCATGAACTATATCTACAATAAAATATTTTCGTATATGCAGAGACTAGTACATTGCTTGCTTTCCTGTATTTAAAATCATCCTCACTCCAATTCAGACAGTGATATAATTTTTCCAGTCAGATATTAGTTACTTTTCTTTTCACGTCCAGCTCATGCCATGGAAAAGGCGGCCGGAATGTGCGTGTCTTCATTCGGCTGTGAACATACGCTATACAAATATGTTTAATAATAAAACCCTGCTACGAGACGCAACCCTGAATGTTCACGTACATTGTGGCAGTTGGAGAGAGAATGGACTATAGTTGTAACTTACATTAGTATTTTAACTACACTGTCGCGCACATTGTAAGTGCCTTGTCTGTCGTGAAGTATTAAGGTGTATACCTGGGTGAAGGCCGGCAACATCTCTGTGGCAGTTATTTCAATCCTGCAGTCTACATCCCCAGGATTTTAAGCAATCGTGCTGTTTGCTGACATCAAACACCAGTGGGGGCGTCGTGTCCATGAACTAGTTCGGTGCTAGAGTGGTGGCTTGTGTTTGACCATAGTACGAGCGTTGAAAGTCTGCGTACATTTGTTACGGTACCGTATATGCGCCGATTGTGAAGTCGATGTTTAAATATCCATATGGGTAGGCCTCGGAGGTTAAGAAAAATTTAACCTGCATAATATTTACGTGATCGAATTTTGAACAGTCCTAATTGATTGCGTTGCGTTTACCTGTCTGAAATGTGATAATTATACATCTGGGTTATTCGCTGTGAAACTGGTTTTCACATTCCAATTTAGGCTTACGGAGCTCAGAACACTAGGATAGTTTCTAAACTCCTAGTACGGAACGCTCTATCCACGTTCCTGTCTTTTTCGGCATATTTCCAAAATTTTACGCGTGCCGACATATTCACTTGTACGTGTGGCAGTAACCAGGCAATAGAAAATAATGAAATTGTTGCTGCTTCTGCATCAGTGTCCTGGAGTGCATTCGTTTGAGTGTTTGCCATTTGCATAACTATCTCCTACTTGGAATTAATAATGACGTGTCTGTAGTCTTCCACAAACCCTATCAGCATAGCTAGGGAAATATGCACTTTAAATTTACCGTTGCCATATACAGGAAACTTAAAGACTTTTTCGATTACCCAGCCGGCCTTTTTGGCGGCTGGCAGTTGACTATGCATTAATGAAAGCATGCTTATAAGCATAGTTAGCTATAATTTCCGCACCAAGTAAATATGAAACGTATATGTAAATAAAATTCTGGAAGGATAACATTCAACAACTGAGATATGCGAAAAGCAGGATATACACAAATTTAATAAAAACATGTAGCATATAGTCATGGTAACTGTAAAAAAAATATTTGTATATTAATATAAACGATCACCATCAGTCCTAGGCAAGGACGACAGCTCGAGTCATCGCTAACATGACAAACAAATAGTAAGAAATTCGCGGCCGAAATGGAATGCGAGTGCGTGAAGTTTAACGTTTCATCTACCCGTTTTGTCACTGCGGCACCCCAATGGAATGCAAGTGTGCATAGTTTAATATTTAATCTACCCGTTGCATCACTGCGGCACCCTAATGGAATGTAAGTGAGTGAATAGTTCGCATAGGGCCTAAATGTAGCATGCAGCAGTGGACGTGCAGCCAGAAGCAGCATTGAACAACGGACTTGCAGCCAGCATGCAGCGTCGAACACCGGACCTTTAACGCGAGCCAACCAGCCGGCCAGGAGCAGCATGTTGCGTCGATAGGTATATTTCACCTCCATTGGAAGCAGAAGTCACGTCGCTCCGCTCTCAGATTTATGATACACAATATAGAATAAAAAAAAAGACTTACTTTTTTTTAAGAACTGAGGTGTTAAAACCCCAAGGCACCTTTAAAATTATCAGCGTCCTTTAGTCAGCCAACTTCGCCCTCCTTGGAGAACCTCGTGGGACGTAATTTTTGAAAAAAACATCAATTTGAAATTAACACTAAACTTCAAAATTTTGAGTCTGATGGTCACGCAGCGCCGCAAGAGGTTTTCATATCCAATACCATTTTTTATTTTCAAATATAAAAAAATGTATAAATATAAATTAATTTGTTTTTTATGTTACTTTTATATATTCCTTTCATCTTTATACTTGCTAGCATCCTATAGAATGTTAGCTTTCCGTCTAGAGCTACGTGTAATTAAAATTAAACAAAAAATAAATATCTGGCATCATGCAATAAGTAAGCATCTGGCATCGAACCTCATTGTTGCCGGTATGAGAGCTTCGTGTGATGTCATTTGCACATTATCTTACAAACAAACCTTACGTAATAAGCATAGGGTTTAATGACTCCGTGATAATTTTCGTTGCCGGGGTGATGCATGTTTTGGTGACTTTATCTGATTCGGAAATCAGACTATCCTTATATGTTGTGAGAAGTTGTGTCAGGGGACAATGAACACAAACATTCTTCAGCTAGTATGAACGGTACTGACTTGTCAGTTTCGAGAGCCTCGCGTAGCTAATCAGTTTACAAAATTTTAAAAATTAAAAAAAACCAATTTTTTCAGAACATTATATTATGAGAGTCTCGCGCAGCCAATCAGATACGAGGGCATTTTGAGAGTCTTCTGTAGAGACGAGAACCTTGCGTAGCGCCGCGCATCTAGCGTTAGAGCAGGTAAAGTCCGTGGTGACGTCATCGGCTAACGCGGGAGACGTCACAGCTCGTCCCTCGTCCCGGCGCCAGCGCCAGGTGGCGTGGAACTGGTCATTTCTAGCAACTGAAATTGTTAATAGATTAAAAAATTTATTTCTACAAGGTAAAGAATATTTTATTATTTGTGCTAATTCACAACGAATATAACGAATTCTCGAGAGACAGGATTTACTTTATTTCTGTGTTAAAACGGAACCTAACTGAATGGCTACCAACCAGCTAATTTTAACGTTATTCAATTATACATTTAGACGTATTAATTTATATCACAGACACGATTACGAAGTTAAGTTTTGAGACTTCAGTAACACAATTTAATGTTAATGATATTTCCAAAATTACAATGAACACAGAACCATTGAAAATTGATATGATTCGCATAAGTTGAGTACTGACAGTTAGGAACATAACAGTGTCCGTCGGGCCTCCTCACCATTTGAACGTGACAGACACTTGGGCTGTAACGTGATAGACTACATGTTTCCGAGAAGTACAGGATGAGTACATAAGTATACCCCAAATTTTAAGGTCTATAATATAAAACCAAACCACCTACAACCTTGTTTGACCAATCAAATTAAACGTGGAACAGATAAGTTTGTTTATCATACATTCATAAATGTTCAATGTGACCACCACGAGCGGCCCGAACGACATCTACGCGATAATCAAACTCGTTCCACAATCTTGTCAGCATGTCCGGTGTTACGGTTTGGATGGCGTCCGTAATTCTCGTTTTGAGGTCGACAATGTCAGCCGGCAATGGTGGACGAAACACTTTATCCTTTATGTAACCCAATAGAAAAAGATTGCACGGAGTAAGATTCGGGCTTCTTGGGGGCAGTGATGAAGAGCCTGGTCACCAGCTGCTCCTCGGTCAATCCAGCGTTGCGACAACGTCTCGTTACCGTATCCGCGAACAGGTAGATGCCAATGGGCTGGCTCACCATAAAGTAAACATCAGACTGTCCACTTCACATTGACGTGTGGAATGCGAGCTCGCTACCCCTCACCACCTCAAACCGAGAGTTACGAACGCCATCCAAACCGTAACACCGTACATGCTTACAAGAGCGTGGAACGAGTTTGATTATTGCGTATATGTTGTTCGGGCCGCTCATTGCGGTCACATTGAACATTAATGAATGCATGGTAAACGAACTTAACGGTTCACGGTTCATTTGATCGGTCATTCAAGGTTGTAAGTTATTTAGTTTTGATATTATAGACCTTAAAATTTAGGGTATTCTTTTATACTCAGCCTGTTTAACGACATACATATGGGTAATATTTACATACTAATTACAGCATTCTGATTTGCAACACCTTCATATACTGGCACTGTCTTCCAACAAATTGTATCACGTGGATCCATTTCAACCTAACTCGTAAACGTCGGGTTACCAGAATTATGACACATATGGAAAAAAACAGAACTTCAAAAGTCCTTTCCTGCTTTAGCAGTTATACCTAACAAACCAAATCTGTACATATAAATCAAAATAACGTAACTCTCTTCTACACTGACAACCTTACGACATCATGAATCATCATCCTTATCAACATCATACTTCACGCTTAGTATATTACGATTCACTTTACGTAAGCTTATTGGTACAATTGGAAATTTGCATTTTTTTTGGTAATGTAGAGCTTCTGTATATTGCATAAATGACAATAAAGTTTGTTTGAACGAAATTGGTGCAGTGGTTCTAATTTTGTTGTAACATAACTCCAACACCAGCAACAGCTTTAACACACTAGTATGACATTGTGCTGTTGCGACCAAAGATTTATCCTTGGGAGATAACAGTTGCGCGAAATTTGTATGTTATTGACCTTGAGATAACGTTTATCTTATCATTCCGCTACTACTGCTATCTTATCGTGTATGTTATCTACGTAATCAGTTGCATGCTACGTGCCAGTCTTGTCTGTATACGTCTTGTCTGTATACCCTCTGTTCTTTGCTTAAGTTAACCAATGAATGAGAGTAACACCACTCTTGCAAGTATGTATACCATCTGACATGTTTAACGTGTTCATACTAACCGCATAGTATCATACAGCAACAAAACAAATATCCCTCGTATCAAATAATACGTACAGCCGCGATCGTGATAATAAAAATAAAATAAACAACAACGCCTGAACGCTAGCTGCTACGGCAAAGCGCAAACACAAAGGCCATCTAGCAAATTGCACATCATGCCCTATATACATACTTGTTCTTGACTACTCCCCTCTGTTATTAAATAGAAGGCACTGCCAATCAGAGAGAGTGGGCAGCGTTTGCAGAGATAATCTCGTATAATCAAGTGGTGAGAATAAAAACAGTCGACAGTCAAGTGCCATTCATCATCGTAATAACTACGTTTTTCTAGGGACAAATTCGTCACAATTCATATTAATGCTGATATTTGATAACAGTTAAAACTAAACTTGCTGTGCAAAGTGAAATTTTTATTAAAACCAAGCCTTATTTGAATGCACAAAGAACAGTTGTGGGTAAATATTGCGACATTTACGTATTTGTGGGTAACACATTTTATAGGAGATATTTTAAACCAAAAATAAAGATGTTGAGTAAAACGTTTGGAAATATATTTGTAATAAGAAACAAGTTTTCATAATACGCTGTTATTTTCTAAAAATACAAAATTTGCAAACAATGTTTATGCTTCAAACAAATGCAATTGCCGAGCAAGAAATATAAGATACTAACTGATATTTTTAAAAAAGTACGTTTTCGTTGGCAAAAAAAGTACATAAAATGCGTGCCTCACGTTTCCTGGTGTCACTGATCTGAATATAATTTCGAACCCATACATTCTCAATTAATCTTATCAATTAAATCAATAAGAACCACCCGTCTCGTCCCCTCATTTCTCCACCCAACCCCCTTCCCAATCCACGACAAATGTCTACAGGAATTTATAGAGCACATTTACGCTCAGTAAGCTACCACTACTCTTGTCAAGACAAGTATCAGTAATAACCTCCAAATGCGACCATAGTACAGAACAACGTAATCTCATTTGCCGGGAGAACAAGTAGGACAAACATGTGAAACATACATAGTCAACAGCTCGAGAGAGTTTGCGCGTACAGAGATCAGATAGAATCACTTGGCTATTCTTCAGGAATACGCATAGATTAGACAAAAGTTCATATGAACCTTCGTCATTGTTATTGTGTCTCGTAAATACCGCTGAAGTTGGCAACAAAATATACGGTGCATCTGAATCCAGGAGGAAAGGAAAATGTAAAGCTGGTGTCGTAATGGTAAAAATTGAACGTTTAGCCTCTTGACACGTATTGTTGGAATTAGAAATTTTCTGCGACATAGTTGAGTAGCTTTGCAACTTCAGATACGAAAGTAGGAGTTAGAGATTACTGTATCTTGAGACGAAGATCTTCAAATAATATAGTGCTACAAGATGTCGAAACTCACGCGTGGCACATCTGTCGCCATAAACTCGTACACGGAACACACTGCCACCGCAGAAACGGTGGCCACACAGGCGACCGTAAATTACTAAGGGCCGGCTTCACCTATTATGCACAAATTCTTAGTTTTCTGTCATAATTTCACTTTCGGAGGTATTTTTGGAAATGTTTGATAGTAAAAAATTTACAATTTACCGGTTGTTTAATATTTTTGTATCTTATTTTCACTGTGTTATTTCGTGCTTGCACAAATGCAGGAATTTATTGATAAAATATGAAAATGTTACTAAATTTTTACAAGCAGAAAACACACAATTAAAATAACGCACAAAAATACTAAGCAACTCGTAAAATGTACATGTTCTATAATCGTAGATTGTCAGTAATAACTATGAATCCGAAGTTATTAAGTGAAAACCAAGAATTTCCGCAAACACTTAAAATAAGAGAGTAACTCACTATGAATATATAAATATAGCTCTTCATTAATCCGAATCAAACAATCACGTTAGCGCATAGTCAATTGGCTTGCGTGTAAAGTATTATGTGATTTGAGTTAGAAACATGACTTTACCGGTATAGTCAGTAAGCTTGCAAACCTCTACTCAAATATTGCGTGTGATTATGTTGAGGCGCCTAAAAAAGCCATTATATTCAATAACATGTGGTTTAAAAATGTTTCAAACAAATAATTTTCCTGCACATTTAACAGTATTCCGTCGAGTAATTAATATGATAAAATGAGCCTGCAACATAAATATTTGGCGGAAATACAACAAAAATTCAAAATGGCGGAAGATTTGAGGTATTTCCTATGCTTAAAAATCTAATACGCATAGCTAATACTAAAGCACATCAAAATTAATTAAATCAATTTAATTTTACCACGTACATGGCACACAACACTACGAAAATAACGCCACTGCTACTTTATAAATATTTAAGACTGCTTGCAATAACAATGTTTTCACGAAAAATGTGATGAGAACTGACTGAAAAATATTAATACATTCTATTTCAAAAAAATGTATTGTTACCTTCAAGATGTAACAAAAAGGAATAAAAATGTTGCGTGTTTAGTACACACACTAAGAACCCCCGTCATAAATAATTGGACTCCAGTCGGTTTCATTCTTCTATTGGTATACTATGCAATACGAATTGTAACGAGGCAGCAACTCAAATAAACCTTATCCATTAATAATTAATTAATTTATATTGAATGTAATATTACCGGAATATTAATTTGCTAGTATTCCAATCGGTGGCTTCTGAAATACAACATGTTTATCTTTATTTTCCAGAAGCCGCGATTGTTCAAAATGGCAGGAAGATCACCGATTAAATGATTTTTATGGTCACGTAGGGGTTCCAGCATAAAAAGTTTGATATGTCAAATAATTCGGTAGATACAGTAGTTAACCTAAACAAATTATATTGCAGCCATTTTTCACTTATGTTCCTTATCTACTAAAACCAATCATAGTAAGGGTTGTAATATAACGTAGCACCATTAATGTGGAAAATATTTCTGCAATCGTTGGAGTATTTTCGGAGATAAAACAAAAAATCTTCTTTATTTCAGGTGTCACTATCTCACAAAGCGGTGGACAAAAGGGACTAAAAGTAAATTCCTAACAGACTGAAAACACTCCCTGTGGAAAGAAACTAATCACGTCCTATTTTACCCGCTTCAGTCGGCACACAAAGTTTGGCTGGCATAAGTTTAATATTTCGATATATGTGACGTCTCCCATTAAGAGAATAAATGTCTGAACTACTACTCTGGTTAATGCTTGGTTTGTTCCATTACTTTAACTCGTGCAAGCTAAATTTGGCGGTTAGCGGTTGTGTAGTTCCCGTGATGTGATATTATACATGTATTATTCAGTTGTAGTTATCTTTTATAATAGCGGGTAAAACACGATGCCAATAGTTTAATTTCTTGGGGAGTGTTTTCAGTATACAAAGAATTGAATTTTGGCACATTGTTTGGTAGATAAGTCATAATAACTTAAATCACGGTCGTGATTATGAAAATAATTTCCTACCCAAGTGTATTAAATATATGAATGTGCCAAATTTGGCTCGGATTATTTAAGTGGTTCTCGAGATATGACGCTTTTTTTTCAGGCAGCGCTACCTTTTGGATATAGAACAAACGAGAACATGCATTTCTGAATTTAATATCAGTGGTGTGGAAGGGAATGAATTTGGTGTGGATGCAGGGTACAGAAGTAGTTAAAAAAATAAATCTTCGGTGTTGTCGGGTACTTCAGAGGGTGGAAAGGAGAAACTCAATATAACTCTGAGCCATGTGGAATGAAGAAGCTTATTACAAAATTCCGCAATGTTCGTTCTATTTCTTAGATAACATATCTATTTTAAACTTCATTTTTACTCTATGTAAATCTAAATCTACAGACTTTAAAATGTGTTAAACAAAATTCTGTGAAAAAATGTTGTATGTTACTGGTACACATCTTTTATTATCTTTTTCATTGTGTAAAAATAATTTCTAACATTTATTCCCCAAGTGCAGCTGAACACATCGGGCAGAAATAGAGACACATAGGATTTGAGAATTTAGCTTCGTGATCCAAACGCAATTTCGATACAAATCGTGCAATATGTGTGTCAATTTTAATTTTTTCTGTTAATTTCGTAAAAAATCTGTGTGGTAGAGGAGTATGCAGCATGGAGGTGGCATGATTTTCAACATATGGAATGAACGTAGCTCTGGTGGGGGGAGGCCTACTTGGAACAAATGAGGGGCGAAAGAGGAATGAAAGGGAGCGCTTCTCCGACAATTCGAGGTATTATATGAATGCTTCAGTTACGCTCTGCATGCCTGATATTTAACCTACAGTACTGGCGAGGGGTACATTTTTGCAGTTTTTACAATGTTAGTTTCTTAAAATTCCCTTGGTTTCTTAAACAAACTACTTATCTTACAATTGAATTATTTCCACTTTCCGCCATAAAGTACTCTGTCAATTGCCTAAATATAATTATTTTGGAAAATGGTGAAATCGAACTACAGTGTATTTCATTACTACTGCATTCGTGACAATAACGAGTACAATAATAATTAGGTTTAAAAATTTTGAATTCATATGTGTGAAATTCACAGAGACACATATAACATGGAAATTGATACTCAGTAGTTGACACTAACAGCAGATTTTTAGTGACTGAGAGACCCAGTTATTCAGTACCTGTTTTCTAATGCTTGTCTCCGTAATTGAACCATGATGTTTGTATTTCGGTTTTTTTGCAGTGCTGTCTGTTGAAATCTGAATATACTAGAAAGTAAAATTTTAATGATTGGTTCGTAGAAATGACACAAGTATGCAAATTATAAGTAGGTTTGTTGACATATGAAAACACATACTTTTATGAAAATAAATCCATGGAATTAAAAATTACAATAAGTTCCCTACTTGGATTATTAATTATTATTAACATAAATCATTCAACTACAAAAGGCACATTAAAAATATAATAAATAAAATTTTCAGATGTTTTACAAATACACCATTTTATTATTGCCTTATTCTGTAAACATGCTAGCCTAACTTTTCAGCATCGTTAAAACGTGCTCAAGGATTACTTTATAAATATTAAATGTACTCTGAATAGTTTATTACTTTCATGGAGCACGATAAATATTTTACAGTGAAGGCTCTAAGAGTAATTATTTGAGAATTTAAGTAATTTTAAATGTCAAATAACATAAACTAATTTTGTTAGCCTTATTTACTGTAAGCCGCACTTGATCCGTGCCTAATATAAGTAACCGCTAGCAGGTACGGCTACATTATACTTCGCAGCAGTAATATAGTCAGGACGAAATAAAATTTTAATTGCAAAAAACCTTAATTTTTGTTCCTTATTTTAATTTTGGCTGACAATTTTTGTGTGGTTCGACCAGGTTGAATTTGTTGTAAATATAATCAACTGTTTTGTACAGTACATGAACCAAGATGTTAGGGTTTGGGTTTTCCATCCCCGTTTTGACACAGAGAATGTTTACGAAGACAAGACCTCGACGATCATGAAGGTTTTGTAGCATTCTACAATCACGTATGCATGTCGCCCGAAGTTGAAACAAGATATTCATATGGTGCTTAAGAACTGGTCATTTGCGCCCATAGTTGTGAAGTAAGATGATGATGGAGCAATGGGAGAATGCAAGAGTGCGGTTGAAAGGATTACCAAGTGAAATGTCAAAGGCGAACGGCGGGATGTGAATCCAATCGTCTGGTTGGGAAGCCGGTGCGATAGCTGCGCGTCCACTGTAAACAATTCCTCGCCACCTTCCCTTCAAAGATTTTCCATGTGTAACCGCGCAATGGGAAATCCCAAAAGACCAATATGTTATACAGGCATGTAGCAGGAAGGAAAACACGTTGCCGCGTTTCCTATCGCGCTGCCAGAGTCGCGACTTCATTCCTAATACCGCTGGCATAATATATGAGTGACGTGGCTGTATACTACCTCACTAGTTTCTAAATATTTGATGCCATTTAAGAGTGAAGTGAATATGTCCTCACTGTTATAGACTCTTCTGACTAACAACTGGCATTATGTCTTTGCTGTGTCTTTGCAGTCTTCGACATGGAGGCAGATTTAACTGGGCTTGCTAGTTGCTTTGTAGGTACATTTTCTTTGGCACATGATAGATGATAGTGTATACCACGCGCGCCCTCTAGCATCGACTTCCCTACGTGCTTCGCAGGCGTCTCAGCCTCAGGCCTACGGTTTATTAAGATCCTGCCCTTACCTCGGAACGCCATTAATAACACATTATATTAGGATAAGATTAGAAATAAAATAATTAAATTTCGATGTTCAAGAGAGAGTAGACGATGACTCTGTAAAGCAGCAAAGCGAGTCTTTTCGAAGAGATTGTCCCCTCATGACCGGGAACCATAAGCGACGAATGATATTTCCGAACTCCCATACAGAGGGCACAAATAGCCCCGGCTGCAGTCGTGATAGTCAGCGGACATTCACACAAACCACCCAAACACTAATTGCTGCACGTAACCCACTCGCGTCACAATGTCCGAAGTTCCAAGTTAATTCACCAGCTTGGATATTGTCCGCGAATGTGTCCTGAACTCTAGCACTGGGATTATGGAAAAATTTAAATAATACATTGACGCATTCTGCGTCCCTATATTTTTATTCGTCAGAAGACACTCTGTCGAAACTCACAGGCGTACGGCCGCAATAAATACTAAGGGTTTTGCGGACTTGCTGGAAGAATGACGTCAGGAAGGCGCAACCGCGCCTCGCAGCTGCAAGGCGTGCTACCAAATGTTCCTGCACATGCAAATGTTCCTGCATGTGCAGACGATATCCGGAGACAGCGGAAGACACACGTGCGTGGGCACAGCTGCGTTTTGCAGCTGCCAAGGGATGCCAAGATCACACAATCGGCTGCGTCTGTCCCAGGCTGGCTACCGCAATAAAACATGAGAGCTTTTGGTGAGCGGGCGGGAATAATAGCCACACGATATCCGGGGACAGCGGAAGGATCACGTGTGCCGAACCAAGAGGCCACCCAAGTGTTCCCGCACGTGCAGAACGGAACAATAAACTTCCATGCCAGAGTCGAGGGGTGACGCCAGACCCACTTGCGGATAGCTAATGCACCGAACACGTGTTTACGACCAGGGGCCCCACCAAGTAGCACATGCAGGACGAAGCACTTAAACTTCTAGACCAGAATCGAGGGACAACGTCGAACCCACGTGTGCCGGAGTGCCGCACACGTGTTTTACGACCCAGGAGGACGCGGCAAGCAGCCCGGCCACGTGCAGAGGGGATGCTAGTTCAATATGGCGAACGAGCATACAAAAACGCGAGGAAAAGGGAGGAATGGATCAGTCAGACTTCGTCAAACGAGGAGAGCGGACCGGGAGCCGGGAGAAACGAGTTCGCGAGAATGCATCACGATGTCAACCTCAGTCGGAGGCCGTCAAGCGAGACGTGCGGAAGGAAGAGTCCGAGAAAACGGCAGTCGGCCGACGGGAATCGAGGAGTGCGGAGTGAATCCGGGACGAGACGCCAACGGCAGTCGGCCGTCGTCAATCGAGCAGTGCGGAGCCGATACGAGAGGAGGCGTCGAGACGCCAACCGGGAGGACCTGTCGCAGCCCAGACATCCCAGTCAGCCTACCTAGTGACGAAGTGGTCCAGAGGTCGCCGGACGAGAGAAGACCAGCGCCTCAAGTCAGATAAGTAAAGCCATACAGGAAATGTGAAGAGTCTTGCTCCCCCACGACGAAAATTGCCGCGTCGAGCCATACGTAGCCTACGTAGCAAAAGGGGAGGGGAGAGTTGTCTCGTGTGTTCCTGTAGAAGTGACCCTGTTAAGCATAAATAAAACTGACTTAGGGTAACTTCAAAACAAGGTGAATTTATTTGGTAAATAAGTTAAATGTAATATATTAATCGAATGCCATACAGTAACAATATTCAACAACTTTTTTTTTAAAAACGGAAATGTGAATACAAAATAAACGAAACCGAAAAAAGTACCGGAGCTGTTCAATTCATTGTGAACTTGAATATCCCTTAGCTTGTTAAAATAATATCTTACACCCGTAAATTGCCTAAAAATTCTATGTATTAAATATAAAAGTATCAAGGAACATTAAATAAACATTTCGTGCCACTGTAGAATAGTGTCAAAACTAAAAGCTCTACTGTTAATATATGAGTCGCAGAAACGCATCTCTTTAAGTTGGAACATGTCCGCAACTGTTTATGGTGTTTATGGTGACGAAAGAAAGGGCCGTAAAAAGGAGGGACTGCAGGAGTTCTGTGAGAGCCTGTTTTGATGGACAACGAATACGGCCGCAAAACATTTGCAGCATATTTCTGCGAGTAATGATATGCGATGGCAGTAAGCGAAGACTTCTCACAACACAGGAACGCTTTGCATGCGTCGCAAACGAGCTTCTTCCAAGAAGATAGAGAGATTCAATGGCAGGATGATAAAACAAGAAAATATATTTACATATTTTCAATTAGCTTCGCCAGTTAATTTTTGTGTTTAGCTTGTTTTTCAATAAAAATTTTGTAGTTAATATTTAAAATAAACAAGACTATTAAGTGTAAAGGTTTTAACAACTGTTCTCAGAAATCATTTATAGTTACACCTTTTGTGTAAAATGGCCCGGCTATTTAAATGCTAAGCAAACTTTAACTTGTCTTAGCTAGTTGTTCTACTGAAAGTGGTTTTGTTATTCCTAGAGGTTTGTTGCTGTCTTAAATTTACTGCTTGATATGTGAACATTGCGTTAGATGCCCTATTCACAGTTGGGGAGGTCAGGCGAAGCTGATACTCTTTGTCTACCTTCCTGCGGGGGAGATAGCGCAATCGTTTGTGTGGCGTGTGTCTTGGGGATTTTTGGATAAGTTTATTACGGTTATTAAAGGTTTTGAACGAATTGATTGTCAGTTATAATAGCTTACCAACATTTTCACTTTCGTTCTTACTATGTAACGTCATAATTTTATCGTAAAGATACAGCCTAATGGTAAAACACATTATACAATATTTTTATTGTTTCTGTGCAACATTAAAAATTTCCTTGGCTTTAACATATTTTCGTACGGAATATTGAAAGCTTTATAAAATATAATATTTTTAATAAACAACACAATGTTTCATACGTATATCATATGTTCCTGATGTCTTATTTCGTTTAGGCGTTGCTAGAATTTATATTATTTTGAAATGCCTCCAACGCTTTGCATTACTGTTGTAAATGTATTAATAACTCTTGTTTATATTTGCATTCTATCTAACATTTTTATATTTCTGTTTATTGTTTTAGCTTATCATCAAGTTGACCGTTGAAATAAATACTACACAATATCACGCTAAACTAGCTAATGAAGTGCGTACTTTTATGTTGGTTATCATTTCCTGTATTATTATTAAAATTTATAATACGTATCATGGCATACACGTATTCGCATATTTTGTCATAGTTTCATTATAAAACGATACTTTTTTTTTAAGTCACATAAATTANTATCATGGCATACACGTATTCGCATATTTTGTCATAGTTTCATTATAAAACGATACTTTTTTTTTAAGTCACATAAATTAAATAAAAAGCAAACTGATTACTCGAATTTAACCAAGGTTAAATGGGTCTTCTTTAATTAATTTTCAGGATCTATTGTAAACTTTGCAAAAGTTTGTGGTAGGTTGTTATAATTATATAAAGAATATCATGATATTCTGTAAGGCTATTTTCTCAAAAGTATATCAGAGTAATTCATTCTATAACAATTCGTTTCCTATTTGTGAGACACACTAGTAAAATTACATTTTTAGAGAAAATTGATAAAAACTACTTTACCAAGGTTTATCCATGCAAACTGTTTTTCATAATGTGTATATTTTAACGCATGCAACATTTTTACAGGAATTAAATGTAACAGAATCGTGTATTTGTCTTCTTAGTGATAATATACTCCAAGAGATAATAATAAATTCCATAAAATACCACTGTTCTAGTTTCGACGCCGGTCACCATAGCTTTCAGGTTGCCCATACACACAATACACACAGCCTGGGCATGCTTCCTAGTTTACAACGGATAGTGGTGATTGGGAGGGGGCGTGAGATTGAGAGAGAGAGCGAGGGGCTGCCTCTCTCAAATATCTCTCGCGCAGTGTTTAGCACGGTCAGACCGCAATGGCGGCATGCAAATGATGACACTCGCAAAATCGGTTTGCAGTTTGCGTCCCCGATTACAGGCGGGGGGCTCGGCGGGATGCGTAAATGGAGCAAATATCAAATACGTGTTGTGCCGGGAGGGGTATTCGAAATTGGAACTGGAGGAGGGGATGGGGGAAATCAACGCCCGTTACACGCAACTCGCGCTCTTCGGTTGTCGATGGATTGTTTGAGGGGACAAACATCGACGACAGCATAGTCGACTGTTAGTTTCACGTGTGTTACTAGTGACGTCATATTAACGTCGGTCCGTGGAGAGCCATGCAGATATTTCATCGTGCTTGGTAACCGCACAACGGAATGGAATTAAGAAAGCTGTGTACTTGTTTATAATCTGTCACAAGTATACGTGGTTTCAAAACTTCTTTTGCATTTCAAAGTAAACTGAAAAGTGGTACAAAATTCGATTCAGCCAAGGAAAATTTTGTATAGCAAAAGGGGATGTTTGTTGCAAAGTGTCTGAAGAGACGCATGGAGACACAAATGGTAAAAGGAAGATTTATTTTTCGGGACCACATAAATAAATACAGTCTATTATAATGATACTATATGAAAATAAATTTAACTAAATGTGACTTACCGAAGCAAACATATGAATAAGCGTTAGGCTTGTATAAACATTTCATTAAACATAATTAATTAATAATTCATCAGACAGAAACAGTCATGCGTTCAGAACTTCCGGAAGTGGCGGTTGACCATGTAGCCTAAATGATGGGCGAAGTATCTTACAATCATCGTTATTTACGGTATTCTCATTACAAAAACTAATTTCAGTCAATTTTTTCATAGATTCTCATTACAAAAATAGTAATAATATTATTTTAAAGTAAAAAGAGCGTTAAATATTTTTATGGTAGAAGTAAAGCCATTTCTATAATAAATGGCATATTTTAAGNTTTTAAAGTAAAAAGAGCGTTAAATATTTTTATGGTAGAAGTAAAGCCATTTCTATAATAAATGGCATATTTTAAGAACAATGTTTGGTTTAATATGCTTATAAACATATTTAAACCAAATAAAAAGCTGTGTTAAAATTTTAATTAAATTTAAGAAAATATTTTTGATTAATATTTTCCAATCATGTATTAATTCACATTCGAAATATCTGATCTTTTTTTTTTAGAAATGAAATGAACAAATACGCGTTTAAAAGTAAAAATTGATTAGAATATACACTCATAGAAAATNTTTTTTTTTTAGAAATGAAATGAACAAATACGCGTTTAAAAGTAAAAATTGATTAGAATATACACTCATAGAAAATATGAAAGCTCAATTCAGCTCGTTGACAATGATAATTTTGAAAACTGTGGAAATATTTCGCAAACAACAGCAAACACCCTACTAGCGTCGCATGCAGCCCGCGTTGCATTCTCTTGACCGCCTACATTTTAGTATTCTCGTTATCAGATTATATCAATATAGATTAACTTTATATCAAAAATACGTTCAGATGTCTCTGAACGTCAAGAAAAGGCGACAGGTTTACTTCAGCTACACATTTATTTCATTTAATAACACCTAGGACACTCTATGAAACCTCTGTCGTGCTGAAAATACTACCCACATATTATATACTATTACTGTCAAAGTAATGTTTTTTATGTTTAAACCAAGGGAGTGGGCACGTATTACAAAACTATGTAGTTTTAGACGGATTTTTCACGAATACGCTTTAGGTACAGCTGTATATTCCGCTAAATATTGCACAGTAAATATTTTTGTCTATATTTATAAATGTAATCATAATGGCAGAGAGCAGAAATTATTTATATCCAGACAAGCCCTTTTTATATTCACCTTTACCATGGCTGAGATACGAAGTTCAGATTTTCAATACGGGTTACAATGAAGAACAATTCGGGAAAACTATGGCAACAATTAAATTTTTTGTTTTGTTTCAGCTTGTTACGACTGCAGGTGTTTTAATCCCAGTGAACAAGAAATTTTTCGTCACAGCTTTAGTTGAAACCAATTGAATCACTAGCCACCGTCGCATTTGCTGCAGAGAAGTTTCATTCTTCGCCTCTTTGCCCCCCAGGGGTCGTGAGAAAGCAAACTTTTGGCATTAAACTGCTTCTGCTTCATAACAAGTTTGTTGAGTTCGTGCTCCAACGAGAACTTCATCTGAAGAAGCTTTCAGTTAAGGTTTCGCGGCAGAGGGCGTGAAATTTTTTGCCCTCCAATGGCTTGGAAGTTAGTAAGGGATTAACTTCAAAACACAGCGTCGGTGCAGATTTTCCTGCTGCTGTCTGTCTTGTAAATTTACTGCAACATTCTATACTCAGTTATATCTTCTTTATAAGCAGTAATTAGCAGAATGGAAGTTCAGATACACGCAACACTTCTATCTCCGCTTTGATGGTNATATCTTCTTTATAAGCAGTAATTAGCAGAATGGAAGTTCAGATACACGCAACACTTCTATCTCCGCTTTGATGGTAACATGCTCTTACGAGCCTTTACTTTATGCACTGGAGAGCCAAAAAAACTGGTATAGGCGTGCGTATGCAAATAACAGAGGTATGGAACCAATCAGAGTAACGCGATGCGATCGGCAGCGTCTATATAAGACAACAAGCGTCTGGCAAAGTTGCTAGATCGGTTACTGCTGCTACAATGACAGGTTATCTAGATTTAAGTGTCAAACTTGCACCACAATATCAGCCGGCACGAGAGATGGGACATAGCATCTCCAAGGTAGCGATAAGATTTGGATTTTCGCGTACGACCATTTCACGAGTGTACTGTGAATATCGGGAATACGGTAAAATATCAAATNGATAAGATTTGGATTTTCGCGTACGACCATTTCACGAGTGTACTGTGAATATCGGGAATACGGTAAAATATCAAATCTTCGACATCGCTGCCGCCGAAAAAAGATCGTGAACGAACGGGACAAACGACGACTGAAGAGAATCATTAAACGTGACATACATGCATACCCTTTCTCAAATTGGCACAGATTTCAATGCTGGGGCATCAAGAAGTGCCAGCGTGCGATCTATTCAACGGACCATAATTGATATGGGCTTTCGGAGCCGAAGACCCACTCGTGTACCGTTGTTGACTGCACGACACAAAGCTTAACGCCTCGCCTGGGCCCGCCAACACCGCCATTGGACTGTTGATGATTGGAATCACGTTGCCTTGTCTGACGAATCTCGTTTCCAATTGTATCGTGCGGATGGACGTGTACGGGTATGGAGACATCCTCATGAATCTATGAACCCTACATGCCAACAAGGGACTGTTCAAGCTGCTGGAGGCTCTGTCATGGTATGGTGCGTGTGCAGTTGGCGTGTGCCTCTGACAGGTGACAGATACGTAAGCGTCCTGTCCGATCAGCTGCACCTATTCATGTCCATTGTGCATTCCGACGGACGTGGACAATTCCAGCAGGACAATGCGACACCCCACTCGTAGAGAGTGGCTACCGAGTGGCTCCAGGAACACTCTTCTGACTTTAGACACTTCCATTGGCCACCTAAATTACCAGACATGAACATTATTGAGCATGTCTGGGATACCTTGCAACGTGCTGTTCAGAAGAGATCTCCTCCGCCTCGCACTCCTATGGATTTGTGGACTGCCCTGCAGAATTCGTGGTGTGAATTGCCTCCTACATACCTTCAGACATTACTCGAGTCCATGCCAGGTCGTCTTGCGGCATTTCTGCTTGCTCACAGGGGCCCTACACGATATTAGGTAGGTGTACCAGTTTTTTGGCTCTTCGGTGTACAAAGTACTTTACAGAGAGTGTTAATCTAAAGTAAGGTATCGAAACTCTAGTTTTTAAGGTCACCCTTTTACGCTTTATACAACTGAACTCTGCATTGGTTTTCCATCCATACTTCAACTAAACGGTGATAAGTGTTTCTGGGTCAATCCATGTAAATACACACGGATACAAATTACTCCCATAAATATAACCTAGGACCACCAAAACGTAAACAACTATTAATTGTTTCCAACTACGTTGTGACATTTATAATCAAAATCCTCCACCTTAACTGAATTCACAGTCTAAAAACGGACACTAGCTATTATTCGATACATACAGTGGCCCACATTAATATTCGGCCACCTATGATTATCGCAATTGCAAATTTTCGGGCTACGTTTACGCTAAATTTGTTTTCCATTACCCAAGAAAATTTACTTATCAGTATTCGAAAACTTGTCAAAGTAATCATTGATGTTAGTTATTTACTACTGATATGTTATGGCCACCGTAAAGAATACATTTAATATAGGACACGGGAAAACATTGATAAAAATAATTTATATGGGTCAATCCTCTACACTATTCGTCCAACAACGGTATCTAGCTAGACGATGAACATATTTATTTTTGTAAAATTTTCCAAACATTTGTGTTTAAGACTTCAACATTTCGTGAAATTGCACGACTCATACCCTGATCTTTGTATCAATGGCGTGAAACTAGCAAGCTCACCATTTGCTGTGATTTCTTTATATTTGCAGTATGTTATTGTGGACGTAACTTATCCAGTGATATGACTACTTCTCTGCAGAATACATTTTGATCTAATCGATTTCCTGAAAACATTTAGTAGAGTTCCTGTAATACTGGATAGCCACGTAGCCCAAGTCATTAGGACGTTTTCCCAACAGCACATTCCGTGACCGAAATCAGAGTNCAACAGCACATTCCGTGACCGAAATCAGAGTAAGCCATGCGTGTGTGTGTCGGTTTAATATGTAGGTTTAGGTAATTCTTGTTCCCAAATCTCCCCTCTTCGAAGTTAACGTCCCTGCATAAAAATGGGGAAATTATTTAGCTTAAAAACTATTCAAAATGTATTCTGCGTATTGGTAAATTTACACACAATATAAAATATAAATCAATTGGACATTATAAGGGCTCTCAGTATAATAATAATAATCAAATTTCACATCTTTTAGTAATTAATATATTTACTAATATTAGGTACTAAGGTTTTCTAAGCTTCATTGTTATGCGCTTACAAACGCCAATAGTGAAGTGCTTAGTAGACCGTGTTTTATATCAATTTAATTGTGGGACATGTATAATATAAATATGTTTGTTAGGTTACTGTCACAGACCTGCCAAAAATATCGTAAGACGTATAAAACGTTAATAAATATTCGTGGAATTAGCCAATGGTAAATGACTTTCTGTCTAAGAGGTTTCGCATCTTTGTACCAGGAGAGACCTGACCAGGACAATGGAAGCCTGAGGTAGACATCGCTTTTTTGAGAGCCCTTTGTGAGCTCACGAACAAGGCACTTTTCGGCAAATGTGTGTAATAAAGGTTGGAAAATCCACGCCGCTTTTTCCTCTCCCTAATAATTAGCGGTATCGCCAGGCATATTGCTTTATGGAACCAATGAAAAATATTTGTAAAAACATGCACGAACAACAGACAGCAGGAAAAACAAATTCTGGTAAAGTATTGTATTTTTCAATCTTAAATTGTAATATTTAAATTGAAGTACTGGAGCATAAATATTGTTAATTCTCCGTTATTTGGATTTTAAAAAATTTCATTTCCACCTCACCTCTCTTAGCCAAAGGCCATCCGAGATTTTTGATTATTAATCTTCTATTCATTATAATAATTCTTGATACTTCTACTGCCAAGGAATCTTATTGAGCTTGGGAATCTTCTTCCTCCTTCCCTTTTCTTTTTCCTTAATTCCACACGTTCCTGTTCTTCTACTTCATATTTTTCTTTCTTATTGATTCTTCATCTTTTTATTATCCTTTCTTCTTTTATTATTCTTCATATCCTTTTATCTTTTTGACCATCTTACTTTTTATTCTTCTTTTCTTTTTTCTTCTTCTCCTCTTCATCCTATTCCTTAACATCTTATTCTATCCTTCTTCTCCATATTCTTATTTCTTTCCATTATTTGTATATTTCTATTACTTCCTCATATGTTCCTATTTCTCGTCTTATTCTTCACTTCATTCTACTCAACAGCTACTTCCTATAATACGCATATTCGTCGAGATGCCTGATCTTTATCTAGAATCTTCTTCTTCTTTATTCCCTCTTCCTCTTCCTATTCTTTCTTGTTTCCTCCCCTTCTTCTTCGTCTTCTTCATCTACTTCTTTCTTATAGTATCTTCATCTTCTTTAATTATCATGTAATATCTTCTTCTTATATCCTATTTTCAATCAGTTAATCTTTCGACCTTCTTTACTTCTTCTTCTATTAAATCTTTACTTTAAAGTTTAAAGTTTTCAAGTTTTCTTCTTCTTTCTCTTTTCTTTTCCCCTTATGCCACACCTTCCTATTCTTCTTCTTATTTTTAATTTTTTTCTTTCTTATGGATTCTTTATCTTCTTTTTACTATCCTTTCTTCTTTTATCATTCTTCAAAACCTTTTATTTTTTTAACCATCTTTATCTCTTATTCTTTTTTCTTTTGTTCTTTTTCTTTTCTTCATCCTCTTCCTCAACAACTTCATCTTCTATTCCTCTTCTTCATGTTCTTATTTCTTTCNGTTCTTTTTCTTTTCTTCATCCTCTTCCTCAACAACTTCATCTTCTATTCCTCTTCTTCATGTTCTTATTTCTTTCTCTTATTTGTATGTTTCTATTTTCTTATTCCTGTTGTTCCTATTTCTGTTCTCCTTCTTCACTACATACTCCTCAACAACTACTTCTTATAATCTTCTTCTTGTTCTTGTATATTAATACTTCTTCTTCATATCTAATTTCTTCCTCCTCTTAACCATATCCTTTTGATCTTTCTTCTTCTCTTCATCAACATCATCACTTTTTCTTGTTTATTTATCTTTATCTTCTATAGTCTATAGTTATTAAGTTTTCATATCGTCATTCANGTTCTTTTTCTTTTCTTCATCCTCTTCCTCAACAACTTCATCTTCTATTCCTCTTCTTCATGTTCTTATTTCTTTCACATATTTGTATGTTTCTATTTTCTTATTCCTGTTGTTCCTATTTCTCTTCTCCTTCTTCACTACATACTCCTCAACAACTACTTCTTATAATCTTCTTCTTGTTCTTGTATATTAATACTTCTTCTTCATATCTAATTTCTTCCTCCTCTTAACCATATCCTTTTGATCTTTCTTCTTCTCTTCATCACCATCATCACTTTTTCTTGTTTATTTATCTTTATCTTCTATAGTCTATAGTTATTAAGTTTTCATATCGTCATTCANCCATCATCACTTTTTCTTGTTTATTTATCTTTATCTTCTATAGTCTATAGTTATTAAGTTTTCATATCGTCATTCATTGTATTGACTATTGAATAGATGTCCTGAATGAATTCGTTGATATATTCGGCTATTTCGATATAATATATATTGTATAGTTGTAGAGGCCATGTTTCGTTTTTTGTTTTAACTGATAAATTAACTTTAATCTTCCTTCATTAAATAGTTTACCAAAGTATAATACATGGTCCAGATCTTGTATCCCTTGGGAGCGTTGGCAGATTTTATTGATGTTTTTGAGATAGGTTTTAATTTGGCAATATCCTGTTATAATTTTTTATGTCTGTATTTTAATTTTGCTATTGCTATTATACCAATCATTAATATTGTGAATATATTTCTTAATATTTAGCCCTATATTAATTTCATTATTATATTCCTGGTGCCAATAATTTACACTTGTTTCATATAAATATTTTTTTAATTCTTTATGTCCTATAGGGCATTCATTATTATTCACCGTTTTCCATGGCACTCCATCTAACATTTGTTTTCTGTATACATCATCTTTGTATATAATGTCATTTTCTTCATGTAGTAATTGGTATATTATAATTTTATTCTGTATACTATAGTCTATCGGTATTGTTTTATTGATGGTTACTATTGCTTGAAATGATATTGTTGAGGTTAAATTTGCCAGTTTTATTAGCATGAATCGTTGTGCGCTATTAATGTTCTTCTAATGTGTGTGTTTTCTATTCTTCCTTCAAAACATGAGCCGGCATATTGAATAATGTTCAAAAAAAGTGATTGATATATAATTAATCTGTTCCTATAGCTATACTGTTGAATATTCCATATTAATTGTTCAAGCCTTGTAAATATAGTTTTGACTTTTTCGATTATATATTTAATGTGTGGTAGAAAATTTAATCTGTTCTCCAGCATTAATCCTAAATACATTATATTTTTCTTATGTTTAATTGATATACTATTATATTTTATGGTTGGTACTCTATTATCTAATCTTCCTTTTAACATAATTGCAAATGTCTTGCCTGTTGAAAACTTCAATTTGTGCTCTTCTAACCAATTATATGTCATACTAATTATGTAACTAGCTTTTGTTTCCAATTCTTTTCTTGTATTACCTTCTACCAAAAGTATGCAATCGTCGGCAAATGCTATTATTTTTGTATTTGTATTATAATTTTTTATAATAAAGTTTTTTATCACTAAATTCCAAAAAGTTGGGCCGAGCACTCAGCCTTGGGGGCATCCTCTATTTGTTTCTCTTTTAATATTTATATTATCTTCTTGTATAACGATTACTCTTTCATATAAATAGTCCCATAGTATTTCTTTTGGTTTTGATCAAATATTTAATTGATTTATACTTGCTTTGATATCGTGCCAGGTTAAGGTAGAGAAGGCATTACTTATGTCCATGGATATTCCTAAAATATATTTATATTCGCTATCGTTTATTGTTTTAAGTAGTTTATTAATTGCCGTTTCTGTTGATCTGTTATTTGGATAGTAAATTTTACGTTCCTATTTCTGTGGATGGTTCCAATAAGATCCAGTAACGTGAGGAGTGATGGTACAGCCCTCATTTCTTCAGCCAGTAATGTGCGAATTTTCAACGAAGGAAATAAGCCTACTTAATGGCCCAATCAGTGATGGACTCACAAAGTATGAGGTACGGCAAAGCATGTTAAGAATTTAATTTTGTGTGAGGAGGTATTTTTAATCAATTGTGTTTTACTCGTAACGTGTGGAGAGTTCACGTCTGCACATATTAAAGTGGTTCATGCTAGCTGTAAAATGTTTAAATAGAGAGAAATAAAAAAGAAAACATGACGTTTCTGAAAGCAAACAATAATTGAAGTATTAATGAAGTCATGAAATATGCCCACGTGAGAGGAATCGATGTAACAAGACCACTGGTGAAAAAAATTAATTGCTGCCCACTCCTGGTAGGGTATTAATACCGAGAGAGAGAGAGGGAGAGCGAGAGAGAGAGAAATACGGTAGCAATTGCATCCACTTGCTGCTCACATCTCATTCAAGTGAGAAGTGAAGAAACATTATTGTTAGTAGCCCGTGTTGAGAACCCAAACTAGCAGTCCTGCAGTCAACAGCTGTTCCTCACATCTCATTGAAGTTAGGAGCGAAGGAAGGTAGCTACTAGTTTCCCAAAGTCTTACGCCAGTCTCAACGGTAACAAGTAGTAAAAAGCTATTTTAAGAGCGGTCCACAATAAAGTAAACACGTAGATCGTTGTATTAACTTCGTGTTGTCGTTATCTTCACATATAGATCGCGCAGCAGAGTTATTCATGTTGAATTGAGAGCGTCATAAAGTTTACGGAACTTCAACATAACGTGAAGGTAACGTAGTGCTAGCCAATCAAATTCAAGGAATGATTATTTCTTGTCTGTATTATTTTTAAATCTAAACAACGTCTATATAGACTGTACATTGTGTTATGGCATGATTGCAAAAGAAGTTAAGTTTTACTTCGGTTTGTGTGTACTTAAATGATAAAAATTAAATATTTTAAAAACGGTTTGAATTAAAAAAATATATATGTGTAAATCTGCATAAATTTAGGGGAGACTTGAGGTTATAATTACAAAATAAATGCATACGTTTTAAATACAACAACTGTTCATATATTCTTGAAAATATACACATTAAGCATTTTTTTAAATATGAGCCACTATAAATTTCAATAGGAAAAGTGCTTCGATTTTATAAAAAAATTTGTGAGAGAGTCAATGTTAAATAAACAAAACCGAGCCCGCGTGTTAACTTAATGAGACTTGGCCTAACACCCTCGGGATACTCTGTGGCCGTGCAGGCTAAAGCCGATATTGACGGATATCTGCTGCTGTCCTTGCTCTTTTACAGGCTTCTATATTGCCTGGAACGAGAGTAGGTACGTCATATGGCATGTGAGCTGTCATGGAAGATTCTTACTACCCGACAGCAGTGCACGTACTAGCTGTGTACACAATCGGCGAGTGCGCATGAAAGCGTGTGGCTCGTAGTTTATATGAACCTAACCGTAAAACTGCTACTAGACAGTAACCTCTGTAGGCCTATTAAAAAAACAATAAGTTACCAATATAACTAACGAGACTATTTTCATTTACATGTGTGCAAATCATTTCGATGAGGTTATTAATAGGTCAGATGGTAGTTTTGTCATGACGTCTCGTTGATAGCGATATCGTTTGAGATGCATCCAAAAACAAATGCAATACTAGTGAGACAAATACAAATACACACGTATTTTACCTAGGACTCGATAACAGAAAACCTCGTACAGTAAGCTGCAAGCAACCAACTACATCATGGAGGTAGAATTCGGAACATCATCTTCGATAGTAATAAATCTAAAGTTTTGATAGACTAAGCTAGTCAAATTCAAATATTTACAGGGACATCAATTTGAAAAATGTGTGTGAGTCAGTTAAAAACCATGCAAGTTTTCGCGGTTTACCGTAACACTACTTTGTGCAGAATTTAATGGTAATAGCTTGACCGGTTTGCAAGATATGGTATGAAAGCTTTAGGTTCTCGTTTGGCGCTATCGTACAAAACATCCTAAAGCATATTTTGTATAGACATATCTCATAATCTAATAATCATTAAAATTTATGTGGATTACAAAGGCATAACTTGTAGCCTAAATTTTGTGAGTATCAGTTAATAGTTTCCGGATATAGAATATCAAAAGTTAATATTATTTGGTGCTATCTTCCAAAATGGTGAACAAATGAGTTAATGCATTCGCTCATTTGATGCTTGCATATATACTGTCGGCATACAAACTTAGGTTTAAATTGGTTGCAAGGTTTTCTAGATATAACTATGCTAAAATGTTTATATGGGTGCTATATTGAATATAAGCCCCTGGCCCTCTTAAAACATAGCATATAAGTACGGCCTACCACAGTATTACTTGTTTGCCAAATTTGGAAGGAATTGGTTTGATTTATTCCCATTATATGACAAAACTTGTGCCACTATCACATCATTGTGCCACATGACATCATGTGCCACTATCTTACGAAATGGGGGCAGATCAAGCTGTTGGTAGACAAATTTGATGATTTTCATTAATACTTCCAGCATACAAAGAAAGATAAAATGAAATTTGTTGCATGGTTTCGTACATATATTATTCGAAGTTGTTTATATGCACGCCATATTACAAATAATAGTCTGGCCCACTAAAAAAAGTCCGTTCACATGTCATACCGTAGTTATACNTATATGCACGCCATATTACAAATAATAGTCTGGCCCACTAAAAAAAGTCCGTTCACATGTCATACCGTAGTTATACATGAGTGCTATATTTGGTAGGAATCGTTGATTGTTTTCCGAGATATGACAATTTTTTATGCGGTGCTATTTTACAAAATGGCGTACAAAGGAGGCTAGGTAGTGACACATTTCATGCTTGCAAAATATAATTTCAGTATAGGAAGTTTGGTCGAAATTGGAAAAAAGTATAGTAGATATTGCAAATAAATCTAGAAAATTCATAGAGTTGCCATTTGAAAAATACCCAACTTATCCATTTAAATGGTGTATTTGAACATAACCTACAATAGTGTTATTTAAATGCCAAATCTGGCAGGAATCGATTGTGTAGTTACCGAGATATAACATAAAGTTGTATTTTTTATGTAGCGCTATCTTACAAATTTGTCGGTTATTAATGTTATTACAATTCAATGCGTACATCATGTACTGCCAACGAACCAAATTTTGTTTAAATCAGATAAATGCTTTCGGAGATAGAATGTAACAGCTTATTATTTTCAATTTGCACTATCTTCCAAAATTGTAGATAAATAATGTTATCGGTTTCTAAATTCAATGATTATATCATGCCCTGCTAAAATACGAAATTTGGTTTAAATTTGTGAAATGATTCCCGATAAATAACGTTAAGAGCATCATTTTTAACCTACTTTCCGAAGAAAAAAAAGGCTTATGAGATCAATCTCCTGTCTCTGTGTGTGAATGTATGTATATGTGTGTGTGTATCTCTGTGTTTATGCGTGTGCATGCCCCCACCCCTTCAAGTTTTGAATGCATGAACCGAATTCCACCAAACTCGGTACACGTATAGTACTAAAAAGAACACTTGACTTTTATAATTTTCAACAACACCGGGGACCTATTTTCAAATTGACGGCCATTTTTAAATTTTGGGTGATTTGTCATGCCTCGACAACCATTCAACCGACTTCAACATAATTTTGTTTGGTGACAGCGCAAATAGTAAGCATTGGATTCAGAGGTGAATATTTTTGGTAGGACATTTTGGAAGATAGCGCCGCATGAAAAAATAAAGCTTTGATGTTATACCTAGAAAACAACTCAACCAATTTTCACCAAATTTAACACGCGAGTAGTAATATAATAAGCCCGGTAAGTTTAAGGAATTGAACATAATTAGGCAATTATTTTCTAAATGGTGGCCATACAAATATTTTAGGTATACTTGCTGTAACTATCATACCGTTTTACCAATTTAGACCAAATTGTGTACACTGACAGAATGTATTACAAGCTTCATAAATAACAAAAAAAAAAAAAAAAAAAAAACACTTTTGTCCGCTATTTTGTAGATAGTGATAATTAATTAATTAAGTTTTTGTGTAATAATTCGGGAAAAAATTCACAGATTGCTTCGAAATTTGGCAAACGAGTAGTACTGTTGTAGGTGATGATAATTAATATATTTTAGGTATGTCAGAAACTTATTTTCACAATGGAGGCCATATAGTTATTTTAGTTTTCTATGTTATATCGTCGAAACCATGTAATTAGCTCCAATGAAACTTGTATGCTGGCTGAATATTACAGCCATCAAAGTGTTCACACAAAATCTCTTTTGTCCGCCTTTCTGTAAAATAGTATCACATGACAAATTAAAATTATCAGTTATCTCAGAAAAGAAACCTATCTTTACCAAATTTGGCAAATAAGTAGTACTATGGCAGACCATGTAAAGTGATAAAATTTGAAATTGTCAGTCACGCATAATTTCAAAAAGGCGGCCATATAAATATTTTAGATCAGAATTTTTTTACTACGAAACTACTAAATATATTTTAACTTAACTTTGTATGCTGATAGTATCAATTATATCCAAAAAAAATTGTCTATGCAAAGCCATATTTCTCCGCCATATTGTAAGATAACGTCACTTGAAATAATACAATATTTATGTCGTATCTGTGGAAAAAATCTACCGATTTATTTCAAATTTGGCTAAGGAGATGTACTGTAGTAGACCATTTTATTTTATATGTTTTAAGTGCGTTTGTCTTATATTTTCCGAATGGCGAATTTACAAACATTTAAGCTTAGCATGTTATGTCTGCGAAACTATGTGACAAATTATCAGTTATAATAAGAACAATTATTTAGGCTTACAAAGAAAATATTTTGCCAGATTATTTACAAAATAATGTCAGGTGAGTAAATAGAACATTTTGTTATATTTCCGGAACAATTAAACAAATTTCTACCAATTTTTGCACAACTACAGAAGGCCATGTAGAGTTACACAATTAAGGTGGCCGCCTGGTTGAAGGAATTTTGTAGGTCTGAGGCCTAAAAGCGTGGGAGCGCTAGGGACGACCGAGACATACGCATCAACTCTCTCATCGCCTCTATGCGCAAAGTACTGAATTGGCTTGCAGTCTTGTCGTCGATAACGCGCCTCTATGAAACGTTCAGCGGAGATCATGCCATTTATTGACGAAACAATAAAAATAAAGCATTGATGCACGTCCCTGTTTATTTTTTAATCTTTTGTAACGGAATGTTCATAACTAAAAATTACCATAAAAACCTTTGTTTGAGCTATTTTCACTCTCACAAAAACATGCTCTAGAGAGAAATGGATGAACAAAACAACGAATACAGATGCTAACTATTTATGAAATGCTTTTCGTAAGTAAGCCTCTGTCAGACACATTGGACGGTTTTTCAATAAAACGTTTTCTGCTTGGCATATATATTAAAAAATGTATCAAATATTTATGCTGATAGTATTTATTACAAACATCCTATATAAAAACTCTTTTAAGGCAGAATTTATACGGTATGCATGTTCAAATATATATAGTTATTATTCCATATCTCGGACACCAATCAGCCGAATTTCACCAAATTGTTCTTACGAGTGACGTTATGGTAGGTGATGTAAATTTCTGTTTTTTTTGAGTGGCTCAGACACTTGTTTTAAAACTGATGGCCGTGTATATATTTCATGTTAGTGAACCCTATCATTCAAAACATTAAGCTTATTGCATCCGAAGTTGATGCTCCGAATCTGAACTCCGTGATGCAGTTGATTTCACGCTGGCATAATTGTACGAATTTTTCTGAATTAGAATCCTGGGTAAGTAGTCACTTGTGTATTTTAATCATCTTGGTACTGTTTCACATGTTTCTGGTTTAATCTCTAATAATATTGCTCACAATGAGACGTCAACGCCTATCTGCCATTTAAGCTTTAAGAATTTCAATAATATTTATTTATATCCATGTAGAGAAAAGTAAACTTATTAGTTATCAGTAACTTATTGTTTCAGTTTGCAGGATTTGAAAAAATTACTAACCAATTACATTACAGATTGCTTAATTTTGTAGGTTTTATAAAGAAATACTCCGGATCACTTCAATAATCTATTTTTTAGTTTTAAGAAAGAACAAAATAATTTCAACAAGGCACATAGCCCCATGACACTCCAACGGTAGCTTGATAGCTAATCATTTGTTTACAGTGTTGCCATCTTAAAAATATAACAAACTTTTAATATTGCATTGTATATTATATTACAACACCCACCCTCAATGCAATATTTACGTAAATTTTACACAAATAAATTTACATGGTTACTCCACACTGATTAGTGAATTTAAAAATTAACTCTTTGTTTAGGGCTTTTGTAAACATATCAGCTAACTGTTCTTCAGTTTTTACATATTTCAGACACACTCTACCTTTTATTATTAATTATTTAATATAGTGAAATATAATATCGATATGTTTTAACCGCTTGACACTACTTGTATTTGCAACGGATATTGCGGACTGGTTGTCACAAAAAATTGTAATCGGGTCAACATTTTTTACCCTAAAATCATTTAACAAATTTTGTAACCAACATGCTTCACTAGCTGCCATACTAATTGCTATGTATTCAGACTCAGTTGATGAGAGATTTACAGAGCATTGCTTCTTTGAACACCATGAAATCAAAAAATTTGAATACATGAAACAATAGCCAGTGGTAGATTTTTTATCTCTGATATATCCTGCCCAATCAGCATCGCAGTAACCCACTAGTGATTTATCATTACATTTATAAAGCNCCCAATCAGCATCGCAGTAACCCACTAGCGATTTATCATTACATTTATAAACCAATTTATAATCAATAGTATGTTTTACATATCTTAATACCCTTTTTAAAGCCGTTAACAGTACATCGTTTGCATTGTTTTGGTATCGGCTTAATATAGAAACAGCTACACACAGATCTGGTATTGTGCCTGAGACAGCAAACATTAAGAATCCTATCATTTGTCTACATACATTTTCAATATTTTTATCTGTTTGGCACTCCTTATATTCAAACATTTTAGCATTAAAATTCAGGTCCATGGGGGTTGACATTGGCTTACAGTTTTCCATTTTGAATTTCCTCAATACATTTTCTAAATAGCTTTTCTGACTTAATTTGGTTACACCACTTTCTAAGTTTTGTTTGACATTTATTCCAAGAAAATCAGATACTAAACCCAAATCTTTCATTTTAAATTCTTTCTGTAACGTTAGTTTGACATCAGAAATTTGGTTCTCATTTCTGCCAAAAATTAACAAATCGTCAACGTATATTAGAATATACATTTGATCTATATCATTGCACTTTGAATAAAGACATGAGTCACACTGTGACCTCGCAAAGCCTCCTCTAGTTAAAACTGAGTTGAACTTTACATTCCAATATTTGGGTGATTTTTTTAGACCAAACAAAGGTTTGTTTAACTTGATAATATTTTTATCATCAAAATATGTTCCATCTGGTAAATGAATAAAAATTTCTTCATCAATTTCCCCGTATAAAAACGCCCCAGTTACATCCATTTGGTAAATAGGTAAGTTACGCTCGGTTGCTATGGCTGTGAATAATCTGAAAGTTGACAATTTAGCCACAGGTGCATAAATCTCATTTAAATTCAAGTCATCATTTTGTTCAAAACCCCTAGCTACCAACCTAGCTTTATACTGTATATCATTACCAGTTTTCTTTATCTTAAAAACCCACTTACTGCTTACAGTCTTTTCATTTACAGAAGTATCGCACACCTCCCATGTATTTTTTTCATTTAGAGTCTGTAATTCCCTACTTATAGCTTCTTTCCACTTACTTGCACCTTCTCTTCTCATTGCCTCTTCGTACGTTTTTGGCTCCTCATCCATCGAATAAATATTGTTACACTTGTAGAACGACGTTTGGTTTCTCGCTCGTTTGCTTCTCCGCTGATCTTGGTGAGTATCTGGTGAACTTTGTAGTGCATCGTCAGCTTCTGAGGAGATGGTGACTTCAGTTTCTGTTTCTTTACCACTGCAACATGGTTCATAATCACTACCTTCTGTCTCGACTTGACTTTCTGTTGGTCTCCGTTCTTGTTCACAGCTCAGTTCTTCATCAACATCCCTCCCATTTGTATTTGGTAATCATATGGTTTCTTCTGACACCAAATTTTCCGCTTCACACGTTACCAACTGCTGTTTTTCTAGTGTCTTTTCTTGCTCTATACACACAATTTCCCGTTTTACTTCTACAGTGTTCCTGTGTGGGAAAAATATTCTGAACCCTTTTACGTCTTCTCCGTAACCAACTACTATTCCTTTTTCTCCTTTAGAGTCCCACTTTTTCCTTTTTTCTTGAGGGACATGGACAACCACAGGTGAACCCAATATTTGTAATGTTTGAATATCAAAAGGTTTCTTTGTCCACAGTTCGTATGGAGTTTTATCAACTTCAGTGCTCTTCTCAGTTCTATTTAACACATACGCTGCCGTGTTAATTGCTTNAGTTCGTATGGAGTTTTATCAACTTCAGTGCTCTTCTCAGTTCTATTTAACACATACGCTGCCGTGTTAATTGCTTACGCCCACAATGACTTAGGCAGATTTTTAGCGCATAGCATGGTTCTAGCAGATTCAATAAGTGTTCTATTTTCTCTCCCTTCCTTGCCGTTTTGTTCAGGTGTGTAAGGGACTGTGCGTTGATGTTTTATTCCCCGGTTGAGAAACAATCCTTCCTCCTCCTTATTTACAAACTCGAGTCCATTATCGCCNATAGCATGGTTCTAGCAGATTCAATAAGTGTTCTATTTTCTCTCCCTTCCTTGCCGTTTTGTTCAGGTGTGTAAGGGTCTGTGCGTTGATGTTTTATTCCCCGGTTGAGAAACAATCCTTCCTCCTCCTTATTTACAAACTCGAGTCCATTATCGCTTCTGAAATACTTCACTTTATTTCCAGTTTCATTTTCCGCTCTGTTTATAAATTTCTCGGTGCATTTTTTCACTTCATGTTTTCCTTTGACGAAGTAAACATTTCTATATTTTGAATAGTCGTCTTAAAGCACCACAAAATACCTCGAACCTCCCACAGATGTTTCCTCCATGTGGCCACAAGTATCGGCATGAATTAACTCACACGTCCTCGTTGTTTTACTTTGACTGTTAGAAAAAGGTAAACGATGAATTTTCCCTTCTAAACAACTTTCGCATTTCCCAACACAGCTATCGTTTACGGTAACATTATTGTTTTTCAGAACATTTTTCACGTACACCATGTTTTGATGAACAAGTTTTTCATGACACTCATTTATGTCCAACTTGACTTGCGCAGTACCTGCTACCCCGCATTTATAGCGAAAGTTCAGGTTATACATATTTCCAGCTCGTTCCGCGATTGCCAACAACTTATTTTTATTGTAAAATTTGCATAAGTTTTCATCTGTCATCATGACATAACCTCTTGCAGTGACGCATTGCACAGAGAATAAATTTGTTTTTAAATCAGGCACGTACAACACGTTGTCTATGGTTGTGTCAATCCATTCTTTGCCATTTGAGACTTGTACCGCCATCTGTCCGCGCCCCTGTGCACAAATTTGCGTTCCGTCGCCCAATATTACGAATTTATTTGATAAACTCGTGAATGAGGTAAACAACTCACGTTTGCAACACATATGTTCACTTGCGCCGGAATCAATTAACCACTCTGTTTCTTGATATTGTTTTTCGAAGGAGTTTGACACCACAAACGCGTTACTATCCTTGTTTTTCTTGAAGCGGCACTGATTCTTGTTATGGCCGGATTTATTACAATAAAAACATTTATTGTCTGACCGGTTATTACGACTGTCTCGATTTTCCATTGAATTATTATTACTTCTGCATTCACTTGCATAATGTCCAAACTTATTGCACTTGAAACATTCAATATTTCTCTTGTCCCTTTTTTTTGCGACGAAAGCTGAATACTGCGCTGCTCCTCCTTTCTCATGCAATCTTTCTTCCTCGCCTAATAATCTAGCTACCAGGTTTTCATAAGTTTGTTTATCATCCGGTGCCGACTCCCAAGCTGATACAAAATGTTTATAGCCGTCGGGCAGTGACATTAACACTTTTTTTATGACCAATTTATCCAAGATTTCTTCACCCATCTGTTTTAACTGACTCTGCATTTCTTGAATTTTCGACAGGAAAACAGACATTTCTGTACCTTCTTCATACTTATATTGAAAGAATCGCTGTTGTATTATGTGAATATTTGTTTCACTTCTCTGTTCATATACACTTAGTAATTTTCGCCACATCTCCGCAGCAGTAGTGCATGTGATAATGTGCAGCATCACGTCTTCTGACATTCTCGTGACCAGTAAGGTCTGAGCCTTCGCATCCATACTTTCCCAGGCTGATCTCTCCGTAACAACGTCTGGCTTCAAGGTGCGACCTTCGACCACATCATATAACTTTTGACCTTGCAGTAAAACTGACGTTTGGAATTTCCAGATGTTCCAGTTCTTGGCGCCTTCCAGTTTAATAACTGTACTTTGATGTGCCATGCCATCCATCTTGCTCTTCCTTCCTTCCTGCAACAAAACTTTCCTTCCTTGTCCGTTCTGAACAAGTTTTCCTTCTCACCACGCTGCCGCTTGGTCGTGCTAACCTGAAAACGACATTTCTTACGTCGACGATATTAAACAACTGTTGTTGCAGTATTTACGTGCACTATTTTACTTCAACCATACAAGATTAGGTGTCTGGGCCTATAACCTGTAGGTTTTATAAAGAAATACTCCGGATCACTTGAATAATCTATTTATTAGTTTTAAGAAAGAGCAATATAATTTCAACAAGGCACATAGCGCCATTACACTCCAACGGTAGCTTGATAGCTAATCATTTGTTTACAGTGTTGCCATCTTAAAAATATAACAATCTTTTAATATTGCATTGTATATTATATTACAACAAATGTTATGCTTACATAATGCACTGTCAACATAAAAAATTTTGAATAAATCGGTAAAATAGTTTCCGAAATATAATGGAAAACTCTTGTTATTCAATGAGGACTATCTTGCAAAAAGGTGGATTATTGCCATTTTTGGTTTCAAAATTTAATGTTTATATAATGTGTTGCTAATGAACAAAATTTTGATTAAAAATGTGAAATGGGTCCAGAAATATAACGTATGCGCTAATTTTTTTTCATTTTACACTGTCTTACAAAATGGCCTAACCATATCATTAAAGTATTCTTAATTCAATGCTTACATTAAGTACTGTATATGTATTAAGTCTAGTTTAAATCAGTTAAATGGTTCCGAAAATATAATGGAAAAGTTTTATTTTTTCAATTTCTGCAATCTTCGAAAATTGTGGGTAAATTAAGTTATCGGTTTCAAAATTAAATGCTTACAAAATTCACCGCAATGTAGCAAATTTGGTTTATATGGGTGAACCTCCCTGTGATACGATATACAGAGACTGTCATAGGGTACGAGTTACATTTACCAGGCACAGACTATGGGCACCTTGAATGTCGAGGGTAAACAATAATGTATTCACTCGGTGTTTCAGACTGGGATATATTTGTTTCAAAAGAACACACTTTTACATTTAACTCCGAGATGGTACCTTGGAAGTTGGGAGCCTTAAGGGCAGATTAATTACTCGTGCCATGCTTCTCTTATCTTGGGGGAATGCTAGGCGTTGGGTAAATGTTCCTTGAGCGACGGACGCTGATACTTAGCTGTATTGGAAGTTCTGGGTGATCCGGCGGTAGGTTGAGGTCTAGTAAGTTGGGCGGCCTTTCACAGACCATCGGTTGGCTTTTTCACTTTGACGGCTCTCCACGGCTGGCTCCACGATACGACTGACTGACTCTTCTCTCGGCATGGTGCCCCTCGTGAGGCCACCACTCGACTCTTGTTCTCGGCATCGCACTCTGCATCCCGACATGGTGCACCTGGCGAGTCCCCACTCGACCATCGCCTTCTGGCGCGGATCATTACTGGCCTCTACATCACTGATTCTGCCGTGGTCCGATCCCCATCCTCGGCTGACTGACTCACTTGACAGCCTCGCATCCCGGCGTGGTGATACGACTGACTCGACTGACCTCCCGATCCAACTGATCCCCTCCTTGTCCTGCAAGTTGGCTTTTAACCTCTCTCGTCCCCCCCAGATCATCACACGTGCTTCACTTATTGGGGAGGGAGAGGGAGTGTGACCTGCTCCCCTATGGCCAAACACAGTCAGCTCTTCTTACTCGAATAACTAGAGGTGTGTTGGCACCACTCTAGCTTACCTCGGCATTTCCTTGGCACGTGTGTCCATGTTCTCTCACGTTTTGCTAGGGGAGGGGGGCGGCCAACTGCCAAGCCCTGTCAGCCCTTTACTTGTGTATCTTACCTCTGCATGTGTCCTTGTTCTCATGTGTTCCTCGGTGCATCGGTGATTTGCTGTTTTAACTCGGCATAACCTTGGCACATGTTAATTGCTTGTCCGCCCTCTCGGGCCAACCTGGCCTAGCAGCATGTGTCCCGCGACACGTGTCTACTGAGGGTTAGCGGGGTGTAAGATCAAGGGTCAGGGGGGTCAGCGGCTCTTTTAACAATGTGGCACACATCAACATCAAAGCTTAATTTTTTTCAATTTACACGATCTTACAAAATGGGGGACCAATAACAATATATGTTCCTTAATTAAATGCTTACATTGTGCACTAGCAACCTACCAAATTTGGTAAAAGTAGGTTAAACTGTTCCAGAGATATGATATAAAAGTTTTTTTTATTCAAATTGCGCATTCTTCCAAAGTGGCGGATTTATGATATTATCGTTTTATAAATGCATTGCTTATATAATGCACTGCGAATGGTCCAAATGTTTTTTTAAATAGGATAATAGTTCCCGTCAATATAACATAGTGCCTTGAAATTTTAAAAATTGCCGCCATGTTCAAAATAAGTGCCCCGCATGATCAAAAACTAGCAAAGTCTGATGTCCTTACTAAATACCCATGGGACCTAGTTTACTAAATTTTGTTGCCGGGTTCAAAAGTTATTAGAGGGTAACATACAATCCCAGCAGACAAAGAGGCGATTGCATAAACCTACCTTTCCTTCGGAATGTTGGCTAATAATACGCATATTAATAAGGCCTACTGTTTTGTTACTGTTTGCCGTTGGAACACTTTACTAATTAAGTTACTAATGTTACTTTTTCTTTTTCAATATTTGTAAATGAATTTCAGATCACTAGAGTATTTCTTGAAAGTATTTACGTAATTTTTAACTTTTTCTTATAATGTAGTTATATCTTAACGTAAAATTGCAATCTTTACACATCTGTATAGTAATGAAGTGTTCGCTCGTGTTCTGAACTCACGCCTAAGTTTCGCGCACTGTGATAATAGGTAATATTATAAATTTGATTTGTATTGTCGCTCGTATTTAAATTACATCATCTGGGCAATGTTTTAAATCATTAGTAACGTTTACAATTTTAATTAAAAGCTGCCATGATCAATATTATCGGTCTTGGTTGTATTCCAAACCTATTTGAACGATTTTCAACACCATAGGCATATACTCAAGTTATAGGCATCCTTTTTGGTTTCTTCATGAACTCATTTCAAGTACTGATCACGGGGAGCACCCTACACCCTGAAACGGCAATGTAAATAGCTAAGTACGATAGCTTCTTACGAAACTTGTCACGGAAAAGAGGAGAAGTCTTATTACCAATCCTGGAGTTAAATCCAGCGTTTCAAGGCAATAAATTACATAATGGGTGCTGAACTAGCCAGCATAACACCTGCTATGGCAGACTTGCACACTATTTAACGGAATATGGTGCTGTGTAATATTGCAACAAGTCTTCGAATGAACGCTACGAGAAGGCACGAACTAGCTATGGTTCGCTCCCAATGCGTTTAGTGTGTTTGATTGTAACGAATCGGTATCGATTTGTTTGGGCCCATTTCAAGTCCTAAGATCCCGTCACCTTTAACTGTTATGTATATAACCGTGAGACGTCAAATTTTGCATTTGAATCAGATAACTAACCCTCGCGCTTTCATTTCGAGGTGTAGCTTACGTAATAGTTTAACTTACATGCGCGCATCCACTTGAACAAAATCACTAACAAAGGTTTCTGTACGGCAGACACACCTATTTATTTCATTAAGGCTGTTTTGTTTACAGTAACAGCCTATTCCTGTACTTTCAAAGAGAAGTTTACGGAAACATAGGTTTTCTGTTAATAAATGTTTTCTTTATAAGTTTTTGTTTTATGACAACATTACATTCCTTTAGCATTGAAATAAATATTCTTTGTACTGCCATTTGTTCACAGTAAAGAAAAATTATTTCATATCAAAGGTAATGGGTCAGCGATACAACACGTTTTCTGTCGTTAATTGTAGTTTTCAATAAGTAACTGTTGTTCTGACTCAAACATTGATACACTAGCATATTGTGCAGTTACGAAACTGCATATGACCAAATGTACAGTTCTCCTGCAGACGTTTAATATCATACTGAAGTGCATTGATTCTCCAAATCACTACTCTCAGTTCCTCCCAAGAGGTGACATTCTGACTCACGATACCACCTAATATAATTTACCTATTAAAAATATTGCAACCAAAAAAACGTTTTTAAAGTGTAGCTACACGCTCTCCTGAAAATGTGGACCCGGAACTTCAGGGTGAAAAAGTGGATACTTCCAGCACAAAGGCGAATAACGTAAAAACTGAATTTATATTTCTATCCGACAAATCGTACTATTTTATTTACTTTAATTATTCGTAATTACGTCAACATTTTATGCAGAAATGCTAATCGGAAAGCGACTTACATGCAAAACTTAATATTTTAGTATGGTTTAAGACGGCACTCATACCGATGTCTTATCAAGCAATTGAATTCACGACGAGTGAAGAAAGAGTTGTTAATCCAGCCACTATTACAAGAACATCAGCACTTCGTAAAATACTAAAAACGGTTAAACTGAGACACACAAACATTCAAGTCCAGTCGCGCTTCAAAATTCATTTCAAGCAATGCAATGATATATGCTGTTCTTGGTTTCAAATTTTACAGTACTATACACAACCAATAACATTTCTTAGTTAAATAATTCCTGTACCTGATAATTTGGTTGTAGTGAGTCCTTGGCGAAAGTGACTGCTAAAGTGTTTAGAACCGAGAGGTTTGATGGGCTCTAAGGAATAGGGTATTATTGCCCATGGGAATAAAGTAAAATCGTGTGTGAAATTTTGTCATTTATACGCAACAGTAAACTGTTCATGAGTTTTGCTATCCTAAGCTAGAGGCCAGTTCCGTCTGGTGTTCAGTGGAGTAAATTGAATGTTGTGAGGAGTTTTGGAGAGAACAAACAGCTCAGAACATTTTTACATGCGTTTTTGCAACAGCGGACTTGAAGATAACTATGAAGGTTTAGCCCCTTTCTTTTAGTGCTATAAAGACGTATGATGCTGTCATTGTTGCTCTCTGTTGTCCGTGAAGAGCATTTGGTTTCCTGATAACGAAACTGCGGAGAAGAGTCTTTAAAATAAAAACGTGTTTTAGTATAGTGTGTACCTCCACTCTTTTACGACCAGAAACACCAATATGTAACAAGAGATACTGATAACTAATCATCCTAATTTTCTATACACGGGTGCAAATCAATTTTAGTGAACTTCTTCGATTATACAGTAGGTAGGCGTTGACGTCTCATTCACACCAATATATTAGAGACGAAACCAGAAACAAGTGAAAGAGTACCAAGACAATTAAAATACTCGAGTGACTAACACAGGATTCGAATTCAGAAAATTTTTGTAAAANCAAATCAATTTTAGTGAACTTCTTCGATTATACAGTAGGTAGGCGTTGACGTCTCATTCACACCAATATATTAGAGATGAAACCAGAAACAAGTGAAAGAGTACCAAGACAATTAAAATACTCGAGTGACTAACACAGGATTCGAATTCAGAAAATTGTTGTAAACTCAATATAGCTTGCAATCAAATGCATCACGGAGGTAGGATTCGGAGCATCAACTTCGGATGTAATCAGTTTAATGTTTTGAATGATATGGTTCAGTAACCTGAAATATATACACGGACATCAGTTTTATAATAAGTGTCTGAGTCACTCAAAAACACATACGTTTACATGGCCTACCACAACGTTACAAGAGTGAAAAATTATATTTAAATCGATTAATTGGTCTCCGAGATACGCCTACGGCAAAATAATTTTTTTAAAAAGTATATTTTATAAAAACTGCCTACATATAGTATTGTATAGGATGTTTCTAATAGATACTATCAGTATGAAAAGAATCATTGCATTAGGTTAAATTGTTAAACACAGATGTCAAACTTACCTAAATATTTAGATGCCCGCCTATTCGAAAATCAATGTCTGGCCGTATTTAAATCATGTAAAATTCCATGGTCTTCTGCCGTGCTGCAAATTTGGTGGAAATTAGTTTAAATATTCCGGAAATATGACAAAAGGCCCAATTTCCTCACCTGACACAATTTGGGAAAAATTCCTGCAAAAGAGGAGTTCCGTATGAATAACTTACGGTGCTACATAAGCTAATTAATACTATTTGCATACCAAATTTCATTAAGTTTTTTTAAATGATTCGTAGATATAAAAAATTATGATTAATTATTTATATTAACCCCATTAATAAGTGGGCCCCACACATAACACATGTAAATTAACATACCCTTCTGTAGCAATACATTGTGAAATGTTTGTATGAATCGGGTGATTGGTCCTCGAGATATGGCATAAAACCTCAATTATTCATGTGACGATCTCCATAAATGGATTACAAAAAGTTAATATATTGTCACATTCGATGATTATCATATATAATATAGAAAGTTAAATAAAAATCTGTTACACAGTTTCTTATATATAGAACACTAAACTAAGTTATTTGTATAGGTGACATTCAGAATGTAAGGGACTTACATATTTAAACACCTAAATTAATATGACCTACCACAGTACAACTTCTTGCCAAATTTAAAATAAATCTGTAGACTATTTCCTGTGATACGAACTAAAAATGTTGTGTTTTAAGTTGGGGCTATCTTACAAAATGGTGGAGGAATATGATTTTGCATGGACAATTTTGATGGATATAAATGATTCTATCAACATACAAAATTAAGATAAAATTTGTTTTGTAGTTTCGTAGATAAATCATTCTGAGCAATAATTTTTATATAGCCACCATTTAAAAACTATGTGCTTCTGACCTCTCCAAGTTTTTCAGATAACATGGACTGCCATAGTGCTACTAATTTGCCAAATTTGGTAGAAATCGGTTCATCTTGGGAGATATCACGTAATATTTATTTGTCATGTGACGATAATTTAAAACAATTACGGACGAAAGAGATTTTAGTGTGAACATATTTAATGGTTGTATTATATATAGCCAATACACAACGTTTCATTGTACTTAATTACATGGTTTCAGAGATATAACATATATAATTAAAATAGCTATACAGCCTCCATTTTCAAAATTAGTGGCTGACATACATAAAACATTTCATTCAACATCACCCACATCAGTACAACTTGTTTGCCACATTTGGTAAGAATCGGTCAGTTGTTTCCCCAGATATGACACAAAAATATTATTTATTCATGAGGCACTATCTCACAAAATGGAGGACAAAAAAGCTCTGTATGGACACATTTTAAGTTAGATATATATTATTNTCATGAGGCACTATCTCACAAAATGGAGGACAAAAAAGCTCTGTATGGACACATTTTAAGTTAGATATATATTATTCTTGCAAACAAAGTTATTTTGAAATTGATTAAATAATTTCGTAGATATAGTATACTATACTAAAAATCTCTCAATGGCTGCCATTTTGAAATAAGGATGTGACATACTTGAATAATATTTCTAAATATCAACTGCCGCAGTGCTACTTGTTTGCCAAATTTGGTATAAATCTGCGAGTTGTTTCCCGAAATATGACACAATAATTGTATTAATTTATTTAGCGCTAACTTTAAAAATGGCGGTTGAAAGTATTTGTTTTGCGGTTTTATGATGCTTGTAATAGATACTGTTAGCGTACAACATTCTGTTGAAAATGGTCATACGGTATGGTTCTTATACCAATTAATCCAAAAACATTTGTATATCCGCTATTTTGAAAATAAGTGCCTAATAAACTTAAATTACGTTCTTGTATTTGGCCTATCGTAGTATTATTTACGCGCCAAATTTGGCGAAAATGGGTTGAATAGTATTCGAGTTATTAAATAAAAGCTTTATTATTTCATGTGGCACTATCTTACAAAATGGTGCACCAACAACAATAATAACCTATGTATTCAATGCTTCTGATTTCCACTGTCAACATAAAAATTTGGTTGAAATCGGTTGAATGTTTTCTGAGATATAGCATTACCCTAATTTTCAAATGACCGCCATTTTGAAAGCAGGAGCCTGTCGTGGTCGAAGGTTGTAAAAGTCACATGTCCTTACATTGTACTGTGTACCCAGTTTGATGAAATTCGGTAAACACNAATGTCTGGCCGTATTTAAATCATGTAAAATTCCATGGCCTTCTGTCGTGCTGCAAATTTGGTGGAAATTAGTTTAAATATTCCGGAAATATGACAAAAGGCCCAATTTCCTCACCTGACACAATTTGGGAAAAATTCCTGCAAAAGAGGAGTTCCGTATGAATAACTTACAGTGATACATAAGCTAATTAATACTATTTGCATACCAAATTTCATTGAGTTTTTTTTAAATGATTCGTAGATATAAAAAATTATGATTAATTATTTATATTAACCCCATTAATAAATGTGCCCCACACATAACACATGTAAATTAACATACCCTTCTGTAGCAATACATTGTGAAATGTTTGTATGAATCGGGTGATTGGTCCTCGAGATATGGCATAAAACCTCAATTATTCATGTGACGATCTCCATAAATGGATTACAAAAAGTTAATATATTGTCACATTCGATGATTATCATATATAATATAGAAAGTTAAATAAAAATCTGTTACACAGTTTTTTATATATAGAACACTAAACTAAGTTATTTGTATAGGTGACATTCAGAATGTAAGGGACTTACATATTTAAACACATAAATTAATATGACCTACCACAGTACAACTTCTTGCCAAATTTAAAATAAATCTGTAGACTATTTCCTGTGATACGAACTAAAAATGTTGTGTTTTAAGTTGGGGCTATCTTACAAAATGGTGGAGGAATATGATTTTGCATGGACAATTTTGATGGATATAAATGATTCTATCAACATACAAAATTAAGATAAAATTTGTTTTGTAGTTTCGTAGATAAATCATTCTGAGCAATAATTTNTGATTCTATCAACATACAAAATTAAGATAAAATTTGTTTTGTAGTTTCGTAGATAAATCATTCTGAGCAATAATTTCTATATAGCCACCATTTAAAAACTATGTGCTTCTGACCTCTGCAAGTTTTTCAGATAACATGGACTGCCATAGTGCTACTAATTTGCCAAATTTGGTAGAAATCGGTTCATCTTGGGAGATATCACGTAATATTTATTTGTCATGTGATGATAATTTAAAACAATTACGGACGAAAGAGATTTTAGTGTGAACATATTTAATGGTTGTATTATATATAGCCAATACACAACGTTTCATTGTACTTAATTACATGGTTTCAGAGATATAACATACATAATTAAAATAGCTATACAGCCTCCATTTTGAAAATTAGTGACTGACATACATAAAACATTTCATTCAACATCACCCACATCAGTACAACTTGTCTGCCACATTTGGTAAGAATCGGTCAGTTATTTCCCCAGATATAACACAAAAATATTATTTATTCATGAGGCACTATCTCACAAAATGGAGGACAAAAAAGCTCTGTATGGACACATTTTAAGTTAGATATATATTATTATTGCAAACAAAGTTATTTTTAAATTGATTAAATAATTTCGTAGATATAGTATACTATATTTAAATCTCTCAATGGCTGCCATTTTGAAATAAGGATTTGACATAATTGAATAATATTTCTAAATATCAACTGCCGCAGTACCACTTGTTTGCCAAATTTGGTAGAAATCTGCGAGTTATTTCCCGAAATATGACACAATAATTGTATTAATTTATTTAGCGCTACCTATAAAAATGGCGGTTGAAAGTATTTGTTTTGCGGTTTTATGATGCTTGTAATAGATACCGTTAGCGTACAACATTCGGTTGAAAATGGTCATACGGTATGGTTCTTATACTAATTAATTCAAAAACATTTGTATATCCGCTATTTTTAAAATAAGTGCCTAATAAACTTAAATTACGTTCTTGTATTTGGCCTATCATAGTATTATTTAAGCGCCAAATTTGGCGAAAATGGGTTGAATAGTATTCGAGTTATTAAATAAAAGCTTTATTATTTCATGTGGCACTATCCTTACAAAATGGTGCACCAACAACAATAATAACCTATGTATTCAATGCTTCTGATTTCCACTGTCAACATAAAAATTTGGTTGAAATCGGTTGAATGTTTTCTGAGATATAGCATCACCCTAATTTTCAAATGACCGCCATTTTGAAAGCAGGAGCCTGACGTGGTCGAAGGTTGTAAAAGTCACATGTCCTTACATTGTACTGTGTACCCAGTTTGATGAAATTCGGTAAACACGTTCAAAAATTGAAAGAGGAGACACACACACATGCACAGCACACACACAGTCACACATACACAAACAGGTACGTGATCTTATAAGCTTTTCATTCCTTCGGAAAGTAGGCTAAAAATGCTGTTGCGGCAATCTTTTAAATCTTAGATGAAAAATTGTCCCTTGCAAAAGGGGAAATCACGCCTTAGTTTTACGTATTTCGGCAAAAACTTAAACCACGTAGCATTCCTAAGCTGAAATATTTAGCTACGCGTTTGATCCTTAGCTCTCTTTACTATTATATATTCAAACATTCGACTTGAAAATTAATAAATATCTGCTAGGGTAAATTTCAACATCTCTAGCCGCTTTCGGAATCGTTTTGAAAATATTTATGAAGGAAGGTTACTAAAACTACGCCGTACCTGCCAAAAGAAAATGTGTATATATATATGTGTGTGTGTGTTTGTGTGTGTGTGTGTGTGTGTGTGACGAAACAGTTCGGTCATATTTTATGTGTAACGTACAAGATTAGAAGCAAATTAAGTCGGTTTTATTAGATTTATTTAAAACTTTTTATTTTACAAAACATTCAGTGGGTTACACGATTGTCATATAAGTGTCAATCTATTTTTTCCTCACTCTGTAAAACATCCATACCACCATCTTATTACTCCTGTTACAATGAAAGTACTCTGCTTGCAGCAAATATAAGCAGATAGAATTTTCTGAAATCCCTAATTTAACAACATGTAGTTACAATCTTGTGTGTTCGGGAACAGGAGTTTTTATTGCTTTTTATTAGTATCTGGACGTTACTGAATCTGTTCAGTACTACTTGTGTGCGAAGCAAAATGAGAAACGCAAGGAAACACGAAATTAAACGGGATATAATTTCCGGCTGCTTTCCATTTTCGCAAACAATTGCATGGCAAATAAAAGACGAGATTACAGTCACGAGATTTTGGGATGAAGGTAGTGTACACTCCGGGCAGAAACATGCTGAACTCAAGTCTTCACTGTTAAATAATTTTCCAGTCGGAGTAGTAATCGATAATTCGTATTCTAATTCCGAGTTATTTGTGAACAATATGTTAACAGCTACTGCCTACATTTTGGATCTTTTTATTAGAGGTATTATTCCTACGCTACACCAGCATATTTATAAATTTTATCACTACAGTGTAGAAGGCCACACTGTGAAAGGACAAAGAGTTCTTAACTTGGAACGTTAAAACATTGATATATTTATCGTAGTAATTATGAGTCGTATGCCATGTTGATGTTTGACATTAGGGGATATTATAAGATTGTAATTCTGTACGTAATAAATAAAAGCCTACTTGTTTGCTTATTGTGGTGGCGTAGAGAATACAGTCAGAGCATTGAGTTTAAATATGAACTTAATAGTTTACCTTCTGCTATATTTTACTAATTTCTAAATTAGGCCTACTAATTATAATAGGTCGTTAGGCGACATATGTAGCTAAAACACGCATAACCATTATTGTTCTACCTAACTGTTACTGAAACTTGTTANAAAAGCCTACTTGTTTGCTTATTGTGGTGGCGTAGAGAATACAGTCAGAGCATTGAGTTTAAATATGAACTTAATAATTTACCTTCTGCTATATTTTACTAATTTCTAAATTAGGCCTACTAATTATAATGGGTCGTTAGGCGACATATGTAGCTAAAACACGCATAACCATTATTGTTCTACCTAACTGTTACTGAAACTTGTTANAGGTCGTTAGGCGACATATGTAGCTAAAACACGCATAACCATTATTGTTCTACCTAACTGTTACTGAAACTTGTTATCTACTGGTGAATAAATCAAATACTGGTTAAACATCAAGCTACATAAATAAGTTAAAATTTGTATGTGTGTAACAATGCAATTTAATAATTGAGGTTAGGTTCCATAACAATTTAATTTGTTAATTACACCTGATAAAAATTTACGTATTCAATTGTAGGTAAAATTTAGAAATAATACCATAATAATGTCGCGCACGAAATTTTATGTTGTGGTAACTGAAATGTCGTAGATAATTTTTTCAGAACTGGGCTACCATTTAAAATATTTTCACACTAGGCTTTATTCTTTGCTTAGGGTTTTGTACGTATTTTTTGGCTTTGATATGTTGTAAATGCGTAAAGAGAATCTTTATGTAGTTCAGTAATTGTGGATAGCTAATACAAGACAGTTAAATGAGAATATACGTAGTCCTAATAATTTAAGTAATGTTAACAGATATTTGGAAAATTTACTTTTCATAGTGAAGTACTATATTATATTTGTGATAATTTACATAATAGAAAATATTTGAATGTATAGTTTAGTAATATTTATTATTTTATAGTGTATTTATTGATGNTGATAATTTACATAATAGAAAATATTTGAATGTATAGTTTAGTAATATTTATTATTTTATAGTGTATTTATTGATGAAGGCTACAAGTGTTTATCCATAATACGCCACAAAAAGTAATACGGATGCATCTGTAGTGTGTGGTTTCCGTCACTNAAGGCTACAAGTGTTTATCCATAATACGCCACAAAAAGTAATACGGATGCATCTGTAGTGTGTGGTTTCCGTCACTGTTCAGTTTATAATGTCCCTATAAAAGAACCCCTACTTGAATGCCTGCTGCTTCTTAATATATGGAGAAGGAAATATGGGACTATGTGCAGTCATGTACAATGTGTTATCAGTGTGACAGTAATGCCAAACGATGAGGACCAATATATGATATCAGCAAGCTAGCCAATACCAAATTTTTACATGCACATAGAAACGAGAGGGACGTACTGTACCTTGCAGACAAAGAAGAAGACTCTTTTGTTTCCTATCTACGCTCCCGCTTTATGCAGGCGTTTAAAACAAAATTATTAACCCGAACTAATTCATAATCCACACACGGATCCGCGCCATAACAAAAAAATTTGAGAACAGGGCCACCGGTATAGTAACTACACTGACGATGTTGGCAAAAAGCTTCTTGCCAGCAATGCCTCATTTTATATATCATCCCCTTCATCCCGCCAAAATTACCTTACAGCAAAAGAGGATTTAATTAATCTTATGTGTGCGTTTTGCGCGTGAGAGAGAACAGCGGTGCGTGTGAATGTCAACAAAACGAATGCTCAACTTTTTATTATTTTTGGTAGACAATCACCCCCAACATTCTCAGGGGTTATTATAGTGATAAAATCACTAGTTCTCATCACGGCGAAAAGAGTTAGTTTGCCGGCGTAGTAAAATTCGTATTTCTCACACATAGAAAAATTGTGAAAATGGTTTTAAACCTCACAAATAAGTATTTTTAGTATTTTACATTCCAATAATAAGATTGAATGAAAGGGAGATTCAGTGCGAATCTGACTACAGAGATGACGTTATTTGTCAGCTACAGAAAATATAATGCCTGTAGGTAGGCAATCCATCATGCTACGGCCGTTATTTGATTGCNACGTTATTTGTCAGCTACAGAAAATATAATGCCTGTAGGTAGGCAATCCATCATGCTACGGCCGTTATTTGATTGCTCAGGAGAGTGTAGGACGGTGGCAAAGTGCGCCAGGTGCCCTGGGTTAATGACATGTGACTCAGCAGCTTATCATTTATTGGAATCTGCACGCAGTCGTGANCCAGGTGCCCTGGGTTAATGACATGTGACTCAGCAGCTTATCATTTATTGGAATCTGCACGCAGTCGTGACTGCGACACATCGTGCTCTGGATTTTCTGGGGCACCAGTCCCGCAGAAGCGTTTAGCTTAATTTGCATGTCTGAAGATTATTTCACAAATATTTCCTAGTTCCTCTTAGTTAATATAACGGCTAAATCGGTATTATAGTTCAACCAAGGGGCTAATAATGTACAGGAGTGACACGAGCGACAGGAGCGACATTTGGCGTCAGAAAGGCATTAGTTGTGCAACCGCTACCTTCGCAGATGACATGAATGACAAAAAGTGCTGAATTATTTTTAAATTTACATTTGAGATGCATGGAATTATAACCACAGCGATATTTTAGTGACCTAAGAAAAATTCAATAATTGTTCATTTTACTCATAATAAATACACCGGTTTCCTAAATAACACAAATAAATATTAGCCATATATGAATTGTCATTATTGGCACATAATTATACACTGAAGAGCCAAAAAAAAAAGACAGGTGTAGGCGTGCGTATGCAAATAACCGAGGTATGGAAGCAATCAGAGTAACGCGATGCGATCCGCAGCTAGATCGGTTACTGCTGCTACAATGGCAGGTTATCAAGATTTAAGTGAGTTAGAACGTGGTGTTATAGTAGGCGCACGAGAGATGGGACATTGCATCTCCGAGGTGGCGATAAAATTTGAATGTTCGTGTACGACCATTTCACTAGTGTACCGTGAATATCGGGAATCCGGTAAAACATCAAATCTTTGACATCGCTACGGCCGGAAAAAGATCGTAAAAGAACCGGAAAAACAACGACTGACGAGAATCATTAAACGTGATAGACGTGCAACCCTTTCTCAAATTGGCGCAGATTGGATTTGTTAACTGCCCTTCAGGATTCATGGTGTGAATTGCCTCCTGCATACCTTCAGACATTAGTCGAGTCCATGTCACGTCGTCTTGCGGCACTTCTGCGTGCTCGGGGGCCCTACACGATATTAGGCAGGAGTACGAGTTTTTTTGGATATTCAGTGTAGTTTCCTGGAGGTGGGACGAATGGGGGAAAGGGTCTGAAATTTTTAGTAAACAAGCCGATTATGTTCATTTTAATATATTAATCATATCTCTCTGTCTCAATGAGCGTTGTATATTTGTGGGAGACGTTATGCACAAATATTTCACTCATTTCAATTTATTTCAAGGTTTTTAACAACACGAGTTGCAGTTGTTTAAGAGAATAGAGTACTGAATTTTTGCATGAAAAGTCAATGCAAATTATATAATGGTCCGAAAAAAATTTAAAATCGTAATTAATTACGTATTACAATTGTTACAAAACCATATTAATGAACATATTAAAATACTATTATTTTTTTAAAGGAACGAGGCAAGAAATTTTCCTACCATAATTTATACATATTACAAACTCTAGTAGCGGCCGACCACCCGAGGGGGGTTTTAACAGCAACGCCCCTGCTGGCTAAAAGTAGTGGGGCAACCGCCCTCTTGCTCCCCACTCCCCGACTCTCCTACTCGTAAATTATAACTGCCATAGTGATTTTTATATATAACAAATGAAAACGTAAAATAATTGCTGCAGTGTCTAACATCACTAGCAGCACAACAGCATTGCCACCAGGCACGGATCCAAAAGTAAGTTTCNACGTTATTTGTCAGCTACAGAAAATATAATGCCTGTAGGTAGGCAATCCATCATGCTACGGCCGTTATTTGATTGCCCAGGAGAGTGTAGGACGGTGGCAAGGTGCGCCAGGTGCCCTGGGTTAATGACATGTGACTCAGCAGCTTATCATTTATTGGAATCTGCACGCAGTCGTGACTGCGAAACATCGTGCTCTGGATTTTCTGGGGCACCAGTCCTGCAGAAGCGTTTAGCTTAATTTGCATGTCTGAAGATTATTTCACAAATATTTCCTAGTTCCTCTTAGTTAATATAACGGCTAAATCGGTATTATAGTTCAACCAAGGGGCTAATAATGTACAGGAGTGACACGAGCGACAGGAGCGACATTTGGCGTCAGAAAGGCATTAGTTGTGCAACCGCTACCTTCGCAGATGACATGAATGACAAAAAGTGCTTAATTGTTTTTAAATTTACATTTGAGATACATGAAATTATAACCCCAGCGATATTTTAGTGAGCTAAGAAAAATTCTATAATTGTTCATTTTACTCATAATAAATACACCGGTTTCCTAAATAACACAAATAAATATTAGCCATATATAAATTGTCATTATTGGCACATAATTATACACTGAAGAGCCAAAAAAAAAACAAAAAACAGGTGTAGGCGTGCGTATGCAAATAACAGAGGTATGGAAGCAATCAGAGTAACGCGATGCGATCCGCAGCTAGATCGGTTACTGCTGCTACAATGGCAGGTTATCAAGATTTAAGTGAGTTAGAACGTGGTGTTATAGTAGGCGCACGAGAGATGGGACATCGCATCTCAGAGGTAGCGATAAAATTTGAATGTTCGTGTACGACCATTTGACTAATGTACCGTGAATATCGGGAATCCGGTAAAACATCAAATCTTCGACATCGCTACGGCCGGAAAAAGATCGTAAAAGAACCAGACAAACAACGACTGACGAGAATCATTAAACGTGATAGACGTGCAACCCTATCTGAAATTGGCGCAGATTGGATTTGTTAACTGTCCTTCAGGATTCATGGTGTGAATTGCCTCCTGCATACCTTCAGACATTAGTCGAGTCCATGTCACGTCGTCTTGGGGCACTTCTGCGTGATCGGGGGCCCTACACGATATTAGGCAGGAGTACCAGTTTTTTTGGATCTTCAGTGTAGTTTCCTGGCGGTGGGATGAATGGGGGAAAGGGTATCAAATTTTTAGTAAACAAGCCCATTGTGTTCATTTTAATATATTAATCATATCTCTCTGTCTCAATGAGCGTTGTATATTTGTGGGAGACGTTATGCACAAATATTTCACTTATTTTAATTTATTTCAAGGTTTTAAACAACACGAGTTGCAGTTGTTTAAGAGAATAGAGTACTGCATTTTTGCATGAAAAGTCAATGCAAATTATATAATCGTCCGAAAAAAATTTAAAATCTGAATTAATTACGTATTACAATTGTTACAAAACAATATTAATGAACATATTAAAATACTATTATTTTTTTTAAGGAACGAGGCTAGAAGTTTTCCTACCATAATTTATACATATTACCAACTCTACTAGCGGCCGACCACCCGAGGGGGGTTTTAACAGCAACGCTCCTGCTGGCTAAAAGTAGTGGGGCAACCGCCCTCTTTCTCCCCACTCCCCGACTCTCCTACTCGTAAATTATAACTGCCATAGTGATTTTTATATATAACAAATGAAAACGGAAAAAAAGTGCTGCAGTGTCTAACATCACTAGCAGCACAACAGCATTGCCACCAGGCACGGATCCAAAGGTAAGTTTCAGGGAGGGAGGGGAGGGAGTATATGTTTATCAAAGAAAAAATATCCGTATTTGGCTGTGTCAGGAACACGGACGTGTGTTTTACGTGACTAAGTTTGTTTTGTCGGATAGTACTTTCCTTGTGATATGGGAATAAAATGATATTAACGACATCGATACTTGGCTTTTATGGCTTAAATTGACAGATCTAGACGACATATTTTTGGTTTGACAGCAAAATCATCATACTGGCACATCGGAGTCGCGAGATTTTCTGCCCGGAAATTTTCGCCTACGCTCAAAGCGGCCGAGAGACACCACGGGCTTCCAGCTGTGATTCTCGCTGCGTCGTCGTATCCCGATCTAACAAGGCCGCATTTATCTCAATCTTGTTAATACCACGATGTTATAGTGTCGGAATAGATCACCCTACGGACGTAACATCACCTTTTCTCCCCTGATACCCCATGTATCGGTCTGATTTGAAAGACATATTCATGTTAGATAGTTCCTCAAGATATTTATCAATTTACTTGATAGTGAGAGATATGGTCGGCGCTTAAAGGCTGAGGTCTTCAGCGCTAATAAGGGCTAAGTGATGTGAATATGAAGAAGTGACAAAATGCAGTGTTGGGAGAAATTTAAGTACCCCGAGAAAACCAACGTGGAAGCAGCAACGTATGCCACGTTTTAAACATGAGAACCTCGGTAGTGAATCCACATGAACAACCCGGTTCGCCATTGTGAGAGGTGATATGTAGTCTGAACACTACACTTCGGAGGCCTCTATTTCCATCATGATAGCTAGATTGATTGTATGTACCCTCTAGACTGTCCGATTAGTGGCATACGTAACATTAAATACAGTAAATGGAATATGTTGAATGTGGATATTTTCACTAAAAATTAATATTAACTCACTGAATACCACAGTTTTCTAAAGAAACCGACATGTTCATGTTACAGCATGCCTTCCAGAGCAAATTCTTATCCCGTAGTCCATAAAAAAAGGGCTTCTGAGACAGGATTCATGGAGTGGGATTCAGGATACGCCTACAATAACATTACAGGCGGAGGGCGGCAGCCTGGGACTATCATGTTGTTGACAAAATTGCCGGTTTCACAACTAAAATAACTTCTGAAATTAATTATTTTACCAAAAAATTACTTTCTTAACCAAAAAATTTCCAAAAAAATGGAAAATGAGGAAAGCGGATGCGAAGCTCCTCGAAGCAAGAGCCGAAAAGTCCTCACATGAGCAAGAGGGTAAGAAGCTCTTATAAGAATGAGTTTCTTAATCCTCCGAGAATAAGAGAATGATTCGAGACTCCAAGCCAGTTTTAGCGGATCGGGTGGTATCAGCAGACATGGCGTCCTCCCTCGAGCCCCGTCCTGCACCTACAACGTCCAGATCCCCTTACTCCACCCCTCCCCCTCAATCCACCTATCTTTATCCACCCTCGTCCCCAGACCCTTCCCGAGCAATTATTAAAAACAAATCGAGAAAAGTCGAAAAATATCACATATCACGTTATATTCACACTCGCTCTAACTCCCCCTTAAAAACACCACCACCTCACTCGTCGCCCTTCCATAAAATAATAAAAAATCTATAAAAATTAAAAAAAGTATTGGAAAATTGATTTTAAAAATTGAGTTATGTTTAATATTATACCTCTTTCCCTTGCTCCTCCCTCACTTCCAAGACCACTCGACAACTACTCAACCAAACATAAAACATCGAGAAAAATCGCAAAAATTGAAAAAAATTTATAAATAGAGCGGAACATAAAATTTTACCTCACCATCTCCTTGCGCTCACCACACTCCCCTAACGAGCAACCCCAATTCTCAATGTGACCTGGACTTTGTCTTTGACGAAGCTAAAGGAGGCGTCGCGTCACCTCCATCTTCACCAATGAGGTCTCATGGTTTTTTTTTTGGGGTGAAGTTATTCTCCCATCGGCCGACTGACCCTCAGCATGCATAGCTTCATGACATGGCTTACGACATGGTGCAAAGTCTGCCTGTCCAATGTTACACAGGCGCCAGGTGTGATGATGGAGTCAAACGTGTCGTGTTGTTACATCTGTAGCAAAGTTTTTTTACTCATCGGGATATCTACCTACATCATGCATAATTGTATGTTATCCACGATTCCTTCTTATGCAAACAGGGAATGTGGGATTTTTTCAGAGTGACTCAATTTCTCACATTAAAATTATTTTATGTTTTTCACTAGGCCATGACAGCACGACAAGGCTCTAGGTTTAGTGTGAACGATTCTGGAAACTGTGGATCCCCATCGCATGCAACACAGTTTGCACTGCAATCAGCACCGTACGCTCCGCAATCGCTCCCCAATGTCTTCGCTCCGCCTCCATATTCACCCATGAGTTCCCATGGGTTTTTATGGCGGAAACTTTATTCATACATCGGCCAACCGGGCCTCGTCACATACTGCTTCATGATTTGGCTCGCATCATACTTTGAAGGATGCTACGTAGCTCACGTATTTGTTCGCGACATGACTCGCGAAGCGCTTCTCATAAATATAAATACTCAATTCTCGATTCGCTCCATGATCGCGGCGTGTGAAATGTTTTATGGACTTTTTGAGAAATTTTTGTGAAGTTTCATGAAGTTCTGCGAACTTACACGTGAAGAGGTTAGCAATGAAAGTATGTATCATGCGGCTTGTTTCGAGAATGGATGACATCAACTGTTGGCATAGGTGATTGGTATGGTTGGCTGCTATGGCTGGTTGGTCTTGTTCATTCTTATATACAATTTGGCAGGTGTCGGTTTAGGCAGGAGTCTGTCTTGGGTGGTGTCATTCTCGGGTGAAGTCAATCGTTTACCAAACTGGTTGGCTGGTACGGACCATTGGTGTGGGCAGTTTGGGTAAGATGATTTGCAAAGTTTGTCCGAAGTTGTTTTTGCAGAGATTAGCGATGATTTCGCGAATATTTGCAAAATTTTCGCAAATATTCGCGAATATTTTGCGGCGATGATCTTACATTTTGAATATACTGTGTTTTTTGCCATGGTCTCAGTAGAAGCCAGTCTTGTGTAGAGTCATTCTTGTTTAAGTCTTGGGAGGAGTCATTATTGGGTGGCGTCAGTCCTTGGCCTGTCTGATTAGTCAATGTGTTTAGCTGATCTATTTGGTTGGATGGATGGCTGGTATAGTCGTCTGGTATGAGCAGCTAGTAATGAATGGTCTGTGTGGTTAGTCAGTCTGGTCGGTCAGTTGCTCTGGTTGCCTGCATGGTAACTTAGTATAGGTAGCTGTAGGTGATACGTTTTTGAAAAGATTTGTTAAATTTTTTGCGACGATTTTGCGAAATTATGCGAAGATTAACTAAGTTTTGCGATGATTTGCTAACATTTTGCGAATATTTCGCAAATATTTGTAAACATTTTGTTAGAACAGGTTATTGCGAGATTTAATGTCATCGACTGGAGGTACAGATAGAAGGTCTTATCCATATTTCTGGTCAGTTTGGCAGGGATTGGTCTCGTCAGGAACCATTCTTTATTGGGTCAGTCTTGGGTGCAGTCAATTGTTGGCTAGTATGGATGGTTGTTCGGCATTAACGATTGTTATAGTTGGTTAATATCGATGGTCGTTAGACTGGTCGGCTGGAATGGTCATTTGGTATGGATTGTTCGAATGGTTTGGAGTTGTGATTGACTGGTATGGCTGTTTCGTATTTTCAGCAGATATTTTTGGGCTACATGGTTGACGTTTATGGTTGGTGCTTATAGATAGCTGGTATGGTTGGTTCGTATACCTGATTAGTATGATAGGTTAACATGGTTGTTTGTTATGACTGTTTCAAGTGAACGATGGGTATGGATGGCTCNAAATAGCTGGTATGGTTGGTTCGTATACCTGATTAGTATGATAGGTTAACATGGTTGTTTGTTATGACTGTTTCAAGTGAACGATGGGTATGGATGGCTCGTCTGATTCATATGGTCCATTCGTATGGCTATGTGGTATGGTCGTATCGTGTGGCTAGCGAGTATGGTCGGTTCATATGGTTGGTATTGCTCATTGGGATCCCTAATTGGTCTCGATCAGCTGTTGGTTTTGTAGTGTGGTATGGGTGTTTGGTATGGATGATTCGTATGTTCGGTTCGTATGGCCAGCTGGTATGGTTCTTTCATATGGTCAGCTGTTATGGTTAGTTCGTATGGTGGGCTGGTAGGGATAGTTCCTATAGTAAGTCTGTATGATTCGTCCATATTGTCTGCAAATATGGTTGGTTCAATTNTGACTGGTATGGCTGTTTCGTATTTTCAGCAGATATTTTTGGGCTACATGGTTGACGTTTATGGTTGGTGCTTATAGATAGCTGGTATGGTTGGTTCGTATACCTGATTAGTATGATAGGTTAACATGGTTGTTTGTTATGACTGTTTCAAGTGAACGATGGGTATGGATGGCTCGTCTGATTCATATGGTCCATTCGTATGGCTATGTGGTATGGTCGTATCGTGTTGCTAGCGAGTATGGTCGGTTCATATGGTTGGTATTGCTCATTGGGATCCCTAATTGGTCTCGATCAGCTGTTGGTTTTGTAGTGTGGTATGGGTGTTTGGTATGGATGATTCGTATGTTTGGTTCGTATGGCCAGCTGGTATGGTTCTTTCATATGGTCAGCTGTTATGGTTAGTTCGTATGGGNTATGGTCAGCTGTTATGGTTAGTTCGTATGGTGGGCTGGTAGGGATAGTTCCTATAGTAAGTCTGTATGATTCGTCCATATTGTCTGCAAATATGGTTGGTTCAATTAGTGGGCTGGTATGAATGGCCCGTATTGTCAAGTCTGTATCGTTGGTTGGTCGGGTCGGACGGTTGATCTGGCCAAATGGTATGGTCCTTTCGTAGGGTTAGCTGTAAGTGATATGTTTTGTGTAGATGTGCGAAGATTTTAAGAATAATTGCGAGAATTGCGAAGATTTTACGAAGACTTGCGAAGAGCTTGCGAAGATTTGTGAGGAATGCGAAGATTTTGCAAAATTTTGCGATACTTGTGTACGAAGATGTTAGCAATGAGAATCGTATTAGGCAACTTTTTTCAAGATTGATCGTCATCGAAGGGGTATGGCCGGATTGTCTTGTACAATGTTTTAGCCATTTATGCAGGAATTGGTCCTGGCAGGAGCCAGTCTTGGGTGGAGTTAGTGTCTTCAGGGACCTATTGAGGATTGTACAGTAATGGAGGGTGGAGAGTCTTGGGGTTGGTTGATGACGAGGATGCATGGTGAGTGGTCAAGTTATGGCGAGTTACTGGAAGAGGGAGGATGGGGGGTCGGGTGGTGGGTTGGTAGCATGCATGGATGTTGATGGAGGCTGAGCTGCGATAAATAAATGGGGAGGGAAGTGGAGCGACAAGAGATGTGTTGGTGTTCGGGAGGGGAAGAGGGGCTGTGCTTTGCCATATTTACGAGAATGGAACTTTTAGGGTCACACACATCCAACGTGGTTTTTCTAATCATGTGTGTATTTTTCCTAAAATTTCTGTTCGCGATTTTTCTTTATTTTCTGAGTTCACTGTCATTGGGGTTAAGTGTAATGTCATTAACATCCAACATGGTGGTTGGAGTCAGTAATGTAATATGTCAGTCCATTTTTACGAGTTTCTTTCGATTTATTGTAATTTTTTCTAAATGTTTCGTTTTATAGGTCATAGAGGTCTTGATCAAGGTCACCAGCATCAAATGTGCATGCCGGAGTCAGTGATGTAATACGTTCTTCAATTTTTACGAGTTTGTTTCGATCGTTTACAATGTTTCTCGATATTTCGAGTTCAAGGACATTGGGGTACAAGTCAAGGCTGTCAATAACCAACATGGTGGTCGGAGTCATCGATGGAAGTTTTACTTGATTTTTGGAAATATTGTTTTTTTTTTTTTTGTGATTTTTATCAATTTTTTAAATTGGAAGGGTGGCGGTGAGGGATGTGGGGTGTTGGTTTGGTATATGAGGTGAGCGGAAGGGGATTTTGAGGTAACATGTTATGTTCCACGATTTTTAGAACAGGTGTTTTTTTTTTTCGATTATTCTCGAATTTTATGACTTTGGTTGGGGGTGAAGGGTGCGGTTTATGGTTAGAGTGGCGGGGTGAACGGAAATGAAGGGTGAGGTAACATATTATATGTTCCTCGATTTTTAGTATAAAATTTTCGATTTTTTGAGATTTTCTCGGTTTTTTTGACATCGATTGCAGTGGTGGTAAAAGCGAGGAGGGGGTAGTTACGGTGGTTGGGCTAGCGGGAGGGTAAGGAAGCTGAGTTATATCACACACAAAAACATAACATATACGGGCATTTTGCTTGAGTGTGAAGGCACCCTTGGTGAATCAAGCAATGACCAATAAGTTATGTAATTGTGACACAAGAAACTACGAAGCCTACAGCACGAGCAAAAGGTGATCAATTTTTTTGTCATGAAAAATTCCCATGTGTATTAAGCTTAAGAACATAAAACTTAGTAAAATTCATAGAAACAGTTCAAAATGTATTATTTCGTAAATAATTTTCACAAAAAGTACACAAACTANAAACTTAGTAAAATTCATAGAAACAGTTCAAAATGTATTATTTCGTAAATAATTTTCACAAAAAGTACACAAACTAAAAATACTCATCCCAGTCGGCAAGTAAGATCATTACAACCAGTCGCGCAGATGTCACAAAATTAACGAAACATGTTTCATTTTGTCTTATTCCACATACTTGAATCTTTGTTCTCACTAGGAATCTACGGATTAATTAGAAAATTAAAACGAGCATTGTCCACATTGTCTTCACATCCATCAGTGCTGTGTGGAATGTGCTGCATTATTTCAAGTGACCTACATGTTATGTCGGTTGTGTCGTCTGATTAATTTTCCTTTTTCTAAGGAGTTTGAATAATGTGGTGTTTCTATGTGTGTCCCGCCGTTTTGGTGTTAGTTCTGATTTAGTTAAGTAAGACTGCCCTCGGATTACTCCGCCATCATAAACCAGGGACATAAATTGCAAAAAAAAAAAAAAAACGCCTAAATTTTTTTACGTATATAGGCTTCTAACATGAATTATTTTCTTTATTTCCGGCAAATGAAGGCTACGGCAACTAAGATATAAATATGCATTAGTTAAAACTTAAAAACAATATTTAACAACAGAGAATGTTAAAAAGTACAGGTGTGATTATAGATGCATTCGCATAAATATTGTCGTGTTTGAAATTTTTTCGGCTCTAGTAATGTCACTGTTTTATGTTGTGTTTTCTTTGCCATGACTGAGGGAGAGCGTATTTTTTTTTTTAAAAAACATAACGTAATAAATTTTTACAATTTTTGACAGAATGTAGATTGGTTTTATGGCTTTTAATGGTGTCTGTATTGCTAATGGTTCGATTAGTATTAATTAATTATATAGCTTTTTACGCAAATTTAGGTGCGACTGTTTAACTGGGTTGGTGAGGGGGGACTGTATAGACGTTTGGTTACTTCGATGAAAGATCGGCCTTTATCAAAATAAAAATTTTAACAGACTAGCATCCAGTACAAATTAAAAAAATTAATTTGAGCACAAAACTCGTGTTGCTAATTTTATTATGAAAATTTAGCTAAATACAGTATTTACTTTTGTGGTGGCAAACGAGATGGTGGCTAACATTGTCAATGATTTTGTGAAATTGTGTATGGAGACAAATAGTGTGACTTTTATATCCCATGGAGTTTTTCAGAATGCATTGGTTTTATTTTATTATTTTGCCGTTGTGACTTAGTTTTAGAATTTTTGAGAATATTATATGTACTTTGGAAAATATCTAACTCCTTGAAACGTTTAAGCATCTTACTAAAATGTATTTCCAATACCTAGCGGAAAGTTACGAAATTGTTTGTATAAGCAGACGTAATCTTTAAATAATTATCATACATAACGTCGTTCACAGCTATAATTAACCTTCGTACTATCTAATCTACCCTTCACAAATGTAACAAACATAATGGTTCCGGAACGGCCATTTCCTTATAATAGCAGTACATCGGCCAAGAAAACCGACACACGGTGAAATATCTTTACACTTAAATTAAAGAACGCATTTATCACAACTTTGTCATTTAAATAGGTAGGGTCAATATAACTGTCAGTATTTTTCGCCGGAAGAAAAAAATAAACAAAGAGATCACGGCTTGATCATCAAGGAATTATTCACGTCACTTTTGCCAACTTCGAAGTCCTAACCGCCCCGCCATCACATCTAAATACAAATTTAATAAATATCTGAACATTATAACCACGTTCCAATTATTATAGATCAAAAATTATGAAAAATTTATTTAACTTAAAAATATGAAATTTTTGTTATAATTTACTTTGCTGCTAGCACTGAGCATCTTAAAAATTCTGCAAGGTTTATAGACAGCAGGTCACATCATAACACAAATTTGCAGGAAGCAGGGACACATAACAATTCGAAAGACAATATGTTACATTAACATTCATTCACTTATTTTCAAAGTCGAGGGTCAATATGTAACAATAAAAATTTATTTATAATATCTGCTTACCTCCTTGAATCGTTAGTCATTATATCAGTTTCATATAAAAATTATCGCAGAGTGTTCCATCACTCATTGTAGTTTCAGTTTTAGTGTACGATGTGGAAATCGGGGTGCTAATTGGCCTTAGTAGTTATTAACTCTGTGGCCAGGTACATTAATGGGAAAGGGGATGTAAATATCAACTTTATATTTCGCACTGTGCCAGGTCAAACTATCTGTGTGGCAGGTGACGGACGTGCGTGCCTTATCTATTAGGCCGAAGGCCCCGCTTATCTGATTGCCAGCCATGTACAAAGGTTATCAGCAGACATGATAGGAGCACTGTCGCCCTCCTCCAGCTAAGATCTGTAGCAAAAATTAAGATAACGAAGCAGTGCTTCTGCAGAGGACGTATCACATTGTTATCGTTGTTATCCTAAGGACAGGCGTAGTGTTGCACTGCGCAGTGACGCGCCTCGAAGTTCAGGATGTACCAACACGCTGGGCCCAGTGTGCTTATCTGGGACTCAAGTCAGCTATAAAGTTAAATGTCGTGGCATCATGCACGACAACAATGCAACCAGAGTCGTCAGCACCTAGCCAAGCATCGCACATAGAGTGGAGGGAGGAGCAGGGACACTCTGTCACTCATGCATATCCGATCACAGTGAAAAAAAAAAACATCTGCCAGTCTTGTGCAGAAATACATGAATAAAACAGAGACCATATTTCCCCCTTCTCCAAAACTCGTCATTGGTCTCCTCTTCCCGTCCCGATCCACAGAACAATAGGCCAATAAAATCGATTCTATATATTAGTCCGTGCACCGTACAATAAATACGACTGAATCTCCCACTCCTTCAGACTCGCCCAATAAAATCGACCCATCTATGGGCCGAACTATTTTCTTTATATATCAATCCATTACCAGTTTATATTATTATCCTATTTATCAAACAGGTGCCAGTTAGAAATATTTTCACACGCACCATACTTCCCTACCAGTAGAAAAACCCCATGTTTGAGCCAAACTATTTTCACTCACATCATTTCACTGTCAGAGAGTAAAAATTGGTCGATTCTGCCTGATCTTTCACCATTTTCGTATCTACAATCACGAACGACACTAGTCACATCGGGCTTACCACCTTCTCATTTTTATTAGTTTCCTGGTAAGTACCATTTTTTGAACTTGTACAAATTTAAAATGTGGTCGTGCTTGTAACATCAGCCGAGATATACCTACATCTAAATTTTTGTTTAATATTAAGTGGCACGTACATAAATAAATAAAGCATCACATATAATAACACAGCTCAGGTAAGCAGGCTCCTGAATATGTTATAATTTCTCTGAATAAAATACTGTTTCTAAATTATGGTTTTTATAGTGCATATACAAATACAGGAAATTCACATAGAACTTTTACATATATTATATATATAAATAATATAAATAAGCGTGCTAGTAAGAAATACAAACACAAAAGTCGTTTAAAGCAATTGTATATGCACGAAAGTAGATCATTAGCAGGGCTTCGGAATGGACTATAGGGAGCACCCTAAATGTCTGAAAGGGCACATAATATTCACGGAAAAAATGTGGGGAACGATTTATGCATAATGCAACACAAGTTATGTATTAAATTATAAAAAAATGCATTGTTAACACGTGAAGTTTGGTTCTAAACTCTCACTTTGTGAATGTTGTTCGAGCCATAAAGTATAAACACTGCAGTCTTAAAATTAAATGTTTTTAACGGCCTATAGACCTCTTTTTAAGAATTAATTCGCGTAGATCTTTAGACGGCAGAAGTGTTTGTAAAATTCTTTCTGCTGCTTGACTGTAAATTTAATGTTTGCGTTACAGCAGAACAAAGTATTTTACGTTTGTGTGCAGAATATCGTCAAATTATTGTAGGGAAAGCACTGCTCTCAAAATATGTTTCAGGAATACAGTACGTTAGTAGGAAAACTCTATACATGGTTTCTTCGTTTGATAATAATTGATAATGGGAGAAAAAATACAACTGGATCTTGTGTGCTAACAAGAAACTGTATGTAGCTAACAGGAGCTGCCTTTTACTCGAGCAGGACACCGCAAGAAATAATTTNAATCAACTTTATATTTCGCACTGTGCCGGGTCAAACTATCTGTGTGGCAGGTGACGGACGTGCGTGCCTTATCTATTAGGCCGAATGCCCCGCTTATCTGATTGCCAGCCATGTACAAAGGCTATCAGCAGACATGATAGGAGCACTGTCGCCCTCCTCCAGCTAAGATCTGTAGCAAAAATTAAGATAACGAAGCAGTGCTTCTGCAGAGGACGTATCACATTGTTATCGTTGTTATCCTAAGGACAGGCGTAGTGTTGCACTGCGCAGTGACGCGCCTCGAAGTTCAGGATGTACCAACACGCTGGGCCCAGTGTGCTTATCTGGGACTCAAGTCAGCTATAAAGTTAAATGTCGTGGCATCATGCACGACAACAATGCAACCAGAGTCGTCAGCACCTAGCCAAGCATCGCACATAGAGTGGAGGGAGGAGCAGGGACACTCTGTCACTCATGCATATCCGATCACAGTGAAAAAAAAAAACATCTGCCAGTCTTGTGCAGAAATACATGAATAAAACAGAGACCATATTTCCCCCTTCTCCAAAACTCGTCATTGGTCTCCTCTTCCCGTCCCGATCCACAGAACAATAGGCCAATAAAATCGATTCTATATATTAGTCCGTGCACCGTACAAGAAATACGACTGAATCTCCCACTCCTTCAGACTCGCCCAATAAAATCGACCCATCTATGGGCCGAACTATTTTCTTTATATATCAATCCATTACCAGTTTATATTATTATCCTATTTATCAAACAGGTGCCAGTTAGATATATTTTCACACGCACCATACTTCCCTACCAGTAGAAAAACCCCATGTTTGAGCCAAACTATTTTCACTCACATCNAATATTTTCACACGCACCATACTTCCCTACCAGTAGAAAAACCCCATGTTTGAGCCAAACTATTTTCACTCACATCATTTCACTGTCAGAGAGTAAAAATTGGTCGATTCTGCCTGATCTTTCACCATTTTCGTATCTACAATCACGAACGACACTAGTCACATCGGGCTTACCACCTTCTCATTTTTATTAGTTTCCTGGTAAGTACCATTTTTTGAACTTGTACAAATTTAAAATGTGGTCGTGCTTGTAACATCAGCCGAGATATACCTACATCTAAATTTTTGTTTAATATTAAGTGGCACGTACATAAATAAATAAAGCATCACATATAATAACACAGCTCAGGTAAGCAGGCTCCTGAATATGTTATAATTTCTCTGAATAAAATACTGTTTCTAAATTATGGTTTTTATAGTGCATATACAAATACAGGAAATTCACATAGAACTTTTACATATATTATATATATAAATAATATAAATAAGCGTGCTAGTAAGAAATACAAACACAAAAGTCGTTTAAAGCAATTGTATATGCACGAAAGTAGATCATTAGCAGGGCTTNTGCTAGTAAGAAATACAAACACAAAAGTCGTTTAAAGCAATTGTATATGCACGAAAGTAGATCATTAGCAGGGCTTTGGAATGGACTATAGGGAGCACCCTAAATGTCTGAAAGGGCACATAATATTCACGGAAAAAATGTGGGGAACGATTTATGCATAATGCAACACAAGTTATGTATTAAATTATAAAAAAATGCATTGTTAACACGTGAAGTTTGGTTCTAAACTCTCACTTTGTGAATGTTGTTCGAGCCATAAAGTATAAACACTGCAGTCTTAAAATTAAATGTTTTTAACGGCCTATAGACCTCTTTTTAAGAATTAATTCGCGTAGATCTTTAGACGGCAGAAGTGTTTGTAAAATTCTTTCTGCTGCTTGACTGTAAATTTAATGTTTGCGTTACAGCAGAACAAAGTATTTTACGTTTGTGTGCAGAATATCGTCAAATTATTGTAGGGAAAGCACTGCTCTCAAAATATGTTTCAGGAATACAGTACGTTAGTAGGAAAACTCTATACATGGTTTCTTCGTTTGATAATAATTGATAATGGGAGAAAAAATACAACTGGATCTAGTGTGCTAACAAGAAACTGTATGTAGCTAACAGGAGCTGCCTTTTACTCGAGCAGGACACCGCAAGAAATAATTTGGCTATAGTTGAGGGCACCATTTGAATAATATTGCATAAATCAATATTTTTCTGCGGTCGATAGACATGATGGTAGTCACCGAAACATGTGCGTAATTTATTTAAATGATAACTTATATCAGTTTCGTACAGCAGCCCTTGGCAGCTTCGACTTTACTCCCCTCCACAGCATACTGGGCATGATTACCGGCGTGGATGTCGTGGATTTATGTCTGTATTTGGCGGGTATCTCCCATATCATTTCTTTAACTAAATTTACATTCACAATTTGTTAAGTATGAAAATTATTTCATTGATATGGTTCGCCCGCAATATTTTTCGTTGTCTTGCAAAATATGATGTGCATTTATCGAAAAAAAATTATGTTTTTTGTAGGTTATTCAATGCCGAGCTGCCTTTCGTGCTTTCCGTTGGATGATACAGTCGAGACGACCATCACAAGGTGTTTGAACAGCCGTAACAGCTGTCTGCTGTTTTGGGTTAGTTTACACAACTAAGATTTTCATTACCTCGGAAGTCAGGCTTATATTAATGCGTACAGGGACATAATTCCCAGTAGTGGGTGGACCTGAATTTTTGATGACTGTTGGCAGGTTTTCTCGGAGGTATCCCACCTCATTTCTTCAAATATTTACACATTTGCTTAAGCGTGTAACTTCTTTTCATTGCTATGCTTCGCCAACAACATTTTTTTGTCATGATAAATACGATGTGCATTCACTGAATAAAAGTTGTGTGTGTTTGTAGGTTTACTCCTGGTTATCCAACGTTGAGCTGCCGTCGCGCGTTTCGTTGTGTGGTCCAGTTGAAACGTCCAGCTTTTGTCAGCGCATAACAGTTTAGTCCTGTTTTTTCTGGTAAGTGCGTAGGAAAAAATAAGCCAATGCTATTATATGCAAAGAAATTATATTCTTTGAAAATCATTTCATATACTGCTATGACCAGGCCTGCCCAGAGGATATTGGGAGCCTGGTTGATGCAAAGTTATATTTTTGGGCCCCCTATTTGATACGACACTTTGATTATTACTTATGTATGTGTTTTATCCTGGATTACCAGAAGAAAACACGTTACTTTTAAACGGGTTTATCCTTTGATGCCAAGCTAAATATTGATAAGAAAAGTAGGGCTCCCTGTTTTCATTAAAATATTGTGAAATATTATACCCGATACAATAATTCTCCTGTTATAAATCNTGCTTTTAAACGGGTTTAGCCTTTGATGCCAAGCTAAATATTGATAAGAAAAAGTAGGGCTCCCTGTTTTCATTAAAATATTGTGAAATATTATACCCGATACAATAATTCTCCTGTTATAAATCAAGTCACGGCACTCTACTTACCTGTCAAATACTCTCCATAACTCACTGTTTGCTAGTAGACGACCCTGGCTGTGACAACTTAAAAAAATCCGGTTGAGTTGAAATGGTAAAGAAACTTTTGTAATAATCTGGTGGTTAGAAAAACGTCTGCATACCATACTAGTAAAGTACAAANACCACAACAAGGTGGTTTCTAAATGTACCATACTAGTAAAGTACAAAGTACGAACAGTAACATTACTAAAGAATTTTGTACTTGCAGGCAAATGTAAATTACTCAGTATATTTCAAATCAAGCGAAAATAAGTTTCCAGTAAATAAAAAATCCAAAATATGTTCATTGTAATATGAAATGTTTCTATTTAAACAAAACTCTATGTAACTATGCAATTTTTTGGTACTGGCATAAAAAATTGATATTTACTGCAGACATATGTATCAGGTTGGCGATACCCTTCAAAGCAATGGACAGCAGGGTTCCGCCCGTTACCGCATCGAGATCTGCTGCATCGTCGTCTTCTATGGTAAAAACTATGTCACCCACAATATTTTCTGTGTGGNAAAACTATGTCACCCACAATATTTTCTGTGTGGTTTTTGCGGACTCTCTTTTAGTCTCAGCAAAAATGAGCTGCACCATGAGTGCCAGTGCCCATATAATCTCACGAAGGGGGATAAATAGGTGTGTGATAGGTGTGGAGCAACTTTAAATTGCAAGGATATTTACTAGGAACATTATATATTATGTACGCGCAGTGTAAAACGGCTGACATCAGGACAATATAAATTCTGCAATGCACCATTTAAATGTGAAGGCGATGCGCGAAGGCACGAGGGAAGCTNCTGACATCAGGACAATATAAATTCTGCAATGCACCATTTAAATGTGAAGGCGATGCGCGAAGGCACGAGGGAAGCTGTCGGTTTAACCGAGAAAAGAAGACTTAGACTTGCGAGGATTGTGGTAGGGTTTTCACGAAGGTGTATAATCATATAGTACATGCTGCCAAATGTATTGCACCTCAACCCACGAAGCGCCCGCGAATTGAAGAGCCCATAGTCATAGTTCCTGCATCAAGACCGCGAATCGTTGCTGGTTCAGCGCGCATTAATGCGTGTATATTTGTCGAGGGGGAAAAAGCATTCAGGGGCAATTTAAAAACATTTTGTTGAAAATATAAACTCTGACGCTAGAGATATATATGCACGTACATGGGAAAAATCCGCGAAAATATTATCGGACAGCTATAACATGAGGTAGTAAACAATTGTGCTATAAAGTTAAATTTATTTTCATAGTAAATATAATTGTGCCAATCTATAATGCAGAGGATATTGAAAATGCTGTGGCGAACATGATCATAAAGTTATGTCAAGAGGAAGATGACCACGAGGGGAAAGGTAGTGGTTGGACTCTCTCTGCTGTAAGGCAGCTACAGCTTCGCATTGAAAAGCTGGAACAGCTACGCGCCTCATCTTACATCGATTTGCCTACCGCGATAAAAAAACCATCTTGCAGTAATAATCCCACAGAACCGTGAGGACTATATGTGTTTAAAGTAGTGCCTGCTTGCTAGATACGTTGAAGGCGAACATCCTGAACGAGTCGACCACCGCTATGAAGCACTAGAAACCAAATTTGATTTTTTTGGAATAGCATTGTCAACACCACTGCGTCGAATTAACGCCTTCGAGAAGAACAGTCCTATTATGTCAGTCACTCTGTACTCGCTCACCAACTAGGAGTAGGTCTTAACGGTACAAGTTGTAAAAGAAGCAAAGAAAATTATTTTGATTTGCTACTGCTTACGACCGAAGATGGAAACTCGCATTATACCAACAATAAGAAGTTTTGTAGACTTGTGCGATCCCAGTTATTGGCCCAAAAGGAGAAAACGCATGTTTGCAAACGGTGTTTTATATTTTAACATGACCTGCCGAGAAAATCAGGACTTTCGGGCAAGCAGTGCTTAGAAGGAAACATGAAATATTATAGCCTACGCGCCCCCGCAAGAATAGAGACGCCGCAGCACGATAAAAGTGGCCGAAGACCTGTGTTTAAATAAAAAAAAATCACAGGAATGGCAACAAACTCCGATCGTTATTTATGCGCATTATGAAACGATACTTAAGCTAGTGGAAACATGCCAGTCAGACTCACAGAAGTCGCACTCATACTATTTGCAAAAACACGAGGCGCACAGTCATTGTTATTATATATGTGAACCATAGTCTGATTCCAGCCAGCAAGACTGTCAGCCTGCCTACAGAGGCTTAAATGTACACTGGCGAAAATACCGAAAAGAAATTTATGACAAGGGTATAGTCGAAATTAGTAAAAGAATTTTAATAAATTTATGTAGTAAGCGAGCCCATGTAGTCTCTGGACCATCTACAGCTCTTGAACCATTTCTTAATAGACGAGTGCTGCTACTGCCCCACGCCTTTTTCCGACAGAAACCCACGAGTAATGGACCGCCACTTCACCGGCAACTACATAGGTGCTAGATGTTGCCGTGCCAAAAAGATGCCTGTATTATTCCACAATTATATTTAATATGAAAATTTCAATATTAAACAGCTGGCCAATGACGACAAGGAAATCTTTATAATCCCACACATGGAGGAGAAGGTTATAACATTTTCTAATTCTTTAGGGGGAAATTCTGCATTCAGTTCATAAATACATATAGATTTATGTCCACAAGCCTGGCTACCATTGCTGAAATCTACCATAAAACAAATTCATAAACATTTCGAAATTTTTTAACAATGAGGTAATGGAACTTGATTCCCACAAAGGCAGTTTCTCTTACGATTACATTGATTCGTGACAGAAACTGGACAAACCGCAACTCCCACCAGAGGAAAATTTTTTTAATAAACTCATCGATTCACACACGTTAGAAGAAGATTATCTACATGTAATAAAGGTGTAGTACCAATTTAGATACTGCTTGCTGAGGGAGTACAGTGGCAGTTATTTGAAGACAATTGTTTTGCTTTCGACCGATGTTTTCGGAAATATCCTTGCCTTGTGCCTTAAAAACGACGGCCTCGACTGTGTTCGTTACGTGAGTGATCCTGGCTTCTCCTTCGATGTCACACTGAAAATGGCAAGGGTCTAAATGGAATTGTTTACAGATTATGATAAATATTTATTTATTGAAAAAGGAATAAGGGGACGTGTGGCCCAGCGTAGCAAACAACAATTATCTACTAGAGTCTTACAATGCCCCAAGACTCCTTCCTCAAGTACGTAGACGTGAATAATCTTTATGGGTAGGCGATGTCACTACCCTAACCCATATGAGATTTCCAGTGGGTCGGCACATACATTGACGTCATGGGTGTGCCGACGACAGCAGCACAGGCTGCATACTGGAGGTGGATATCGAGTACACTGGAGCTCTGCATGCAGCACTTAGGGACCTGCCATTCCTACTAGTTAACCAGTGTCCCCCGAGCTCCAAGCTTCCGAAATCAATGACAATATTAGAGAATAAGAAAAAAATACATGATTCATTACATTAATTGGAAACAAGTACAAGAACATGGGTTGAAAATTACAAAAACCCTCTGAGTTCTCCAATTCGAGCAAGAAGCATGGTTAAAGCCGTACATTGATATTAATAATCAAAGACGACAGGCAGCAACAAATGATTTCGAGCATGATTGTTATAAGCTTAATAACAATGCGACTATTGGGAAAGTAATGGAGAACAAGAGAAAACATTAAAACAGGAAGCTGGTCTGTAATGAACGTCATCTTAAAAAACTCATTACCAAACCTGCCTTCAAGTTCCTCACAATCTACGATGAGAATCTCTCTTTAATTCAAATGGAATAAATTTATTTCGACAAACCAATATATGCAGATCCTGATGTATAGATTTCACTATTATGTACTGAAAAAAAATGTCAAGATAGAATTGAGCTATCTTATATGAACCACTCCTTTATCTTTAACATTTAAAATTAAGATTATTATTAATAGTATGTTGCCACAGACCCCACATTCATTCTGGGGTTCGATACCAGCGTTTGCCACCTCCTCAACCCCCTCTTCGACAAAGTTACTCGCTCACCAACCAAAAAGAGGTGGGAAAATTCAAGGATGAGTGCAGTACGGATGAAATATGCGTGTTGGTGGGGTTGCGTTCAAACATGTACAGCTAAAATTGCAGGACCAAAACAGTAAAGAGAACCAAGGGTGCAAACATTTAATGTAAAGAAATTACTTTTGATCATTATAAAAATGTCCTGTATCAACAGCAAGTCATGAGGGTCAACATTAATACATGATCTAGGCCTCACGAACTGTCTAGTCAAGTTATCACGAAATTAGCTCTTACTTGGCAGGATGATAGAAGAATAATTTGCGAGGATGGCACACACAAACATTATATGGATACAATATGTAAACATTCCACCACCACCACCATCTGCTGCGATACACTGGAGCCCATGCAAGAGGAATTTCCGTCTTGTCTGGTGTGTAACCCTTTAACCTGCTTTTCCACAATTCAAGAAAATTAACAGTACACTGTAGTGCATGAAAGGGGAACTCACGTCTTGTCGGGTGTGTCGTTAGCTTATACAGGTTCTATGTTTTATTTTAGTCTTCAAGATTTGTCATTCTTCAATGCTTTATCTTTTGACGAGTTATTTTGTATGTGCAGATTTATTTTTCTCTGTCGCTTTGCCTTTTGGCGAGCTTTATTTTGTATGGCGTGTAATAATGAGTATGTTTTTTACTGCGCTGTCTTCAGGATATTTCGGCATTGTCTGCAAGGTTTATCTTCCTTGCTTTGAATTTTTCTCAATTGGCGTTCTTTGTGGGTTGTATTGGTTTCACGATTTTTCGACATTGTATGCAAAGTTCGTCTGCCTTGCTTATATATTTTCTGCATTGTGTACTCTTTGTGGGCTGCGTTGTCTTCAAGATTTTTTGGTGTTGCATGCAAGGTTCACCTGCCTTGCTTTGTTTCGTCTCTATTGTATATTTTTATGACACATACTGAAATCATTATTTTTAAACATAGATATGTTACATTGTTCGAATTTTTCTAGAATTCTATGCACCACTCCAATATCAACTCAAGTACATGAAAGTATGAGATAACATATTCTTCTGTGCTGAAGGAATCGATGATGGAAAGGGGACTGATTATGTTCTTACTACATGCCTTTCCCTGGGTATCGGTGAATGAGGCCTCGATGCAAAATTAGGCAGTTCCTCGCCTTAGGGGTGTAAAATGTGAAGCTATTTCACACCCATCTCAATACCATATAAAATTATGACGTTTCTAAATACGAATATGATAAAGCAAGATACTATAAAACTTAAAAACCTTTTTTTGTTTGTTAAAGTTGACGCTATTCCCCACCTGTGGAAAAGAGGGTGATTTATAGGGCCGGAGTTAATTCCTCCAGGCACAGACTATAAGGTGCCTGGGATTGAGGGTATTTCAATAAGGTAGTATTTTGGTGTTTCACTTTGAAGGATGGATATATTGTCTCGAGTTATAAAAAACATACAGAACCCCACTTCCGAGGTTTGGTACTCTATTTTTGGCTAACTCGGATTAACTGTGGGCTACATCTTGGTGGAGGGGGGGATTATATGGACCACAACTTGATACTTAACTCTGCTGTTGGTGCTGGTATGTGGTCGGCTGTGGGTGAGCTCCGGCGATGTGGGCGACCTTGGAAAAGGCCCGCATTTTGTGCCATCTCCCCTGGACAGCTCTTCTGGGTTCGTTCTTACGTCCTCTCGCAATTCCTTGATGCAACTCTTCCCTCGGCGCGGTGATAATGAACTGTCCTGTTCACTAACTGTGCTACTGACGTACTCATGTACTGAGGTACTGTTGTCGACAGGGGTCCGATGTTCCCTGCCGCACTCGGCACAGCTGTTCTCTCTTTGCGGTACTAAAGAACTCTCAGGCTCTACTGACATACTGCTCTCTCTGTGAGGTAATCTTTAACTGAATCCCACCCTCCCAGCAAAGAGGCTTATATCCTTTCTAGCATCCATCCCTAATTGTTGGCACGCGTTGGGGCGAGGGGGCGGTGGTAGTAAACGGAACANCGCTGCTCTAATACTCCTAATACATCATGCGTCAAAGTTAATGGCTCGTTGTTTTACTTCCACAATTTCATGTTAATAGGATGTGACACCTATGTTGGGCCTCCGACCAGTGCATTACAAACAGTTCACAGTGGTTCAAACCTCATCACTGCTGTAATTGAGACTGTAAGATAATGGTTATATCTTACCCACATAAAAATTATGTTGGTGACAATGTTCTTACTAGTTCTTCTCTCTCTCTCTCTCTCTCTCCCTTTATTTTTCCTGTATTCTATTTCACTTCTTTGTATCCTGTTTTCTTTGTGTTCGTTTGTCTGCACATGATGTAACATAAAATAATTTTCAACCATTGTCTCAACACAAGTGCTGATAGCTCAGTTATCTAGGGCATCCATCATGCTGGGATTCAAGGTCCAGCAATTCGATTCCACACTCCTCCACGGGATTTTTTGAGTTCTGCGAAAATTAAACAGCAGCACTCCTAGCATCGAACTCTAGAACCAGCATGGCGACCGAGATAGAGAGTGACACTAACGCCCCTAGCAGGAGGGAGTTGAAACAAGGAAAAAGTGGAAACAAGTTGGTGGACGACAGCGACACACTATGGCAATAATAAAAAAACCACATGGCCGACACCAGCACTCCTAGCAGGTGATGAGGGAACTACAGTAGACGACATCAATGATTGCGGACAAAGAAGGTGCAAGACAGAAAGAGGCGGGATAGAGAAGAAAGAGAAGGACTAGATGGAAAGACAGAGCATTAAGTGTAAAATTTACAATATGGTGGAAAGGTTAAGGTGAAAGGCACAAAATGGCCGCCAAGCGACCGGAATGACAAAGCAGGAGGTGACATCATCTAAGATGGTGGATGGCTCTTAGCTCCTTCGCCTTAATGTGTGTCCCGAAAGCCCCATTCCCTAGCTACTGTTACTGTAAATGGTGAATTGCTTCTAGGTTTCACTGTATTTGAAATAGACTGTACTCATTTTATTTTACCCATTAAGGATATTCTTTTTTAATTTCACACATTTCTTGACAGTTTTGGTAGGTGTAGTGAAGTTCTGTACTCCGAAAATATTCTAATACTGGTACTCCTTTTATTTCCGATACATTTGTGAAATTTTTTTATAACTCTGTAAATTCTGTATGAGTGTGTGTACGTGTGTGTTCACACACACATTGTCTCCCAAACTTTATCATAATATCTCTCTCTCTCCCAACTCAGGTATTATCTCTATGTATATATCAGTTACTATGGGGTTACCAGGATATCAATTTATCCGAAAATTGTTTTAAACATACGTACCACCAACAATTTATACTAATAAACAGTTACTCGTGTTAAAAATATTAAGCACGACATTATTTTGTTAGTTTATAGAGTGTTGACATAAAATTAAGGATAATTATTAATTCTAAGAAAATGAAGTAACTCTAAATGCTTTTATTAAAATAAAAGGTGAGTTTCTATTAAACATTTATTTTTTTTAATAGGTTACGGCCCCAGACGGTTTATAAAGTTGTGTTTAGGCCTTATAAACGAAACTAGAGTAAGTAAAATACTTGTATTCTATTAAACTCCCCCCATGACTGTGTTATTGAATCAAAATATTTTTTCTCCAACTTATGGCTGAAAACTTCAACAATTGGTTATTCAGAGTTATATAATTATTAACTGGAAAAAAATTGAATAAATGATTGATATAAGCGATGATTATTAGAAATATTTGAAGAAGAAAGAAAATTCAGGGGAAGTGCTGCCAAGGCGAGATCATTAATTGTTCAGTGTGTTTGCGGTAATCACGTAGAGATCATTAAAGATTCAATCACAGTAAGAACGATGATTGAGACACAAAAAGGCGTGTTCCTGCGTAACAGTAGTACTTCTAAACTTCATTTTAAAAAGAAATTATTGAAATATCTTAAACTTCCTTTTTATAAAATAGAAGATTATTTCATGAATGTTGAATCAGATATCAAGGTCCTCGAAAAATCAGTTTGAACTATCGGCGAATTTGACAAAAATGTTATTTAATACTTAACTTGAATGACACAATTCACGAAATTGTTCTAAGTGCTATTATAATTATAAACAAAGATATAGCTATAGAATTTGTGAAATCTAAATGACATTATGAAGAGATCCGACTGAACAATAAAAATTAAGCAAAATATTCCAGCAAACTAGTAGCTTTTAAGTCGTTTCAAGTCCAGTGTTAGAAGTGTTACTGTTTCGGAGATGTGCCATCCAGTAAATGAAAATCGCCAGGGCAGAGGCATCCACATCAGAGGTAGATCACAAAGTAGACGCAGAGGTACCGGGAAATCTCACATTCTACACGAAGCTACAAATAAAAATGGAAAAACTTCAATCTATTTCACTGCTGCTCTAAATATCAACGTCAAAAACAAGTGTTTATTTTATACTCAGGAGCAACAGAGCATATGGTACAGGATTACCTTGAAAATTACATTACATAAATCGAAAACCTAGCCCAAGAATGTGGCATCAAGGCTGCAAACTGCAATAAAATAATGGCATATAATCGATGTACAGTCACTGGTGTTTCGAATAGAATGTAAGAAAAATGTTCAGCTTTGATTGTGAAAGATTTTTAGCATAATCTGCTTTCTGTAGGTAAAATACTAAACTATGGATTTGTGGTAAAATGTTATAAAAAAAATTTCAAATATATTGGTAAAAATGTTAAGTTTCTGTGTAAAAGGGTTAGCAATTTGTTTGTCATTAAGTTTAGCATAACCAACAAAAGTCAAGATAAACCATACTTATCAATATTTGATGCTAAATAAAGCGATTTATGTCACACGAGTTTGGGTAACTAAAACAATACTAGGTTAAAAAAATAAACTTGCCATACAACAAAGAAAATTGCAAAATTTTTTTCCGAGGGTAAAGACACAAGATTACCATTCAATCCATCGAAGTCGAAATTCATTAAAATTGGCGATATTAACCATTCAGACATTTCCGGCCTTATTGAACCTAAAACTTCTCAAGGTCATAAATATTTTCAAGTTATTATAGATGATTATTCTCGTTTGATGCAGGTCAATTTGCTCAAAAATAAAAATGAAGCTGAAGGAAACTTGATAGATTTTATTCAATTTCTCAAGAATCAGCATGGAGTGAAAACGAAAAGGATCCGCCTGAAAAATGGTGGGGAGTTTACTTCAAACGGGTGTAGTCATTATTGCCAAACCAAAGACATTGAACTTCAATATGCTACGCAATATTCCCCCTCCAGCAATACAAATAGTGAAAGGATGAATCATACATACCCTCATTGACAAGGTCCACACCAAATTCGCAAAGACCAAACATCCAAAATTTTTGTGATTTATCCAAACTAAGGGTATTTGGAAGCCATGCTTCCATGATTACTATGCCAAAGGGTAATAAGTTGAACTCTCGAGCAAAATTTCTGAAAATGTTTGGCTATTGTAGAGCAGGATATAGAGATTTGGGGCCCTGCTGATAACACCATAACTTATTCAAGTGATGTGCTATTTGACGAGAACTACATTAGATAAGAAGAATATTCCATAAGTGAGGAAATGAAGACAATTATCCTAATGTACAATAAACATGAGAAGACACCAGAAGAAATAAACAATAATTATCGAGAAGAAAATGAAAAATAGGAGATGTTGGATGAAACCAGGTAAGAATATGCAATCCAGAAAGATGAAACTTAAATATTAAAGTCAGGGCGTAATGCCAGGATTCCAAAGCATCTAAGTGATTATCATCTGTATACTGCATATTGTTTAATATCTGGAATTGAAGATCCAGCCATGTACACTGAATCAGCGACAGACTCTGATTTGATGCAAGCTACAAATAAATATAGTCAAATGAATAGTCAGAAAATCTGGGAACCGAAAATTAGTTCACTTGGTAAAAGTACTATCGACACAAGATGGATATTTCAAACAAAAGAATATGGAACAAAGAAGGCCAGACTTGTAGCACGGGGATTTCAGGTTCAGGAGGAGCATAGCACCAGTGATCAAGTGTATGCGAAGTACTTGCAGCAAACTAAACCCATGGGACTCACATATAAGAAAGGAATGCCAGGATTGCATTAATTCTCTAATGCTGACTGAAGAGGAGGTGTTAGAGATCGGAAAACAGCCAGTGGCATAGTAATTGTGTGCTAAGGAAATACTGTCTCGTGGCTCCTCAACAACTAAATTCACTTGCGTTGATCAAGTAAATGTCTGAAGAGAATTTGGCTGATATCATGACAAAATAATTATCTAAAGTTGAATTTTAATATTTCATAAATTGAAATGGAATCACGTGAAAACTCTACACGAGTGAATTATGTTAAATAAGTATAATTATACGATTTTAATAATTTTTATGAATCTTATCATAAAAAAAGGGGAGGATTTTCATAAATATTAAGCACGACATTCTTTTGTTTGTTTATTGAGTGTTGACATATAAAATTAAGGATATTTATTAAATCAAAGGCAATTAAGTAACGCTAAATGCCTTTATTAAAATAAAAGTTATCAATTACAAATATATTTGATTTAATACCTCTCCCCACCAAGCTCTAAGAGCCCTTACCTGGCTTAGTGCACTTGAAAAGTGCATTCAGGATGTGAATTCACATTGTCACTGTCCGAATTCGTGGTAAGGGCATCTAATGCAACATAGAATGTCCCCTTCGGCCAAGTGCCCGAGCCACTTGCCCTTCTCGAATCATATATCGTTTTCCGTTGTGTATCTGTTTGAAACATTTCATTTGTAGGTATTTGTTTTGTGTCTACAACTCTGTACGGCCACGGAAAAGTCACATAGACAAATGAAACATGTGTAAAGTGAAATTTGACAGAATAAAACTCGAGGTGGAAACGAACACTGGTTCGAAATTCACAAACAAATGTTTTTCATAGAGGGAAAAAGGGTAAGTGATCAAGTCTGCATTGTAATGAATTCGAACACATATCAAGTTGTAAGTTATTGCTTGATACGCTGTCATTAGACAGGTACATGTAGCCACATGATCAGAACTTGAACTGCGATTTCTTTACTATCGATGAAACAATGAAAATTTCACAATATTCTGATTAATTCAAATTTTGGTTATAGTATGTTTAATCACACCGAATGAAATATAATTGTTTAGGTTATTATTGCAGTATCTGTGTGTTTCAGAAGTCCAAATAAAACTCGGCAAATTGGCACGGCAAACCTAAAAGGCAAAACAAAAGTTTAAAAGAAGTGACCAAAATATTATAAAATAGTAGTGTAAAAAAGTCTATAGATAAATTTTGTAGATTTGTTGATGGTTAATAAGTACAGTTCAGCATAAGTTAAGCATGATTATTTCTGTTGTTATTACTCACGATGAACTTTGAAACATGGGATAAAAGTTTCTTCCGTAAAAACATAGTGTTTCAGGCACAGTTAAAATAACAGTTTAAGTGCAACTAAATGAATGTAAATTATAAAGTTCTTGGAATTTATAGGTACCTTTCTAAGTTATTACACCACACAGCAAAGCTATGTCTGTAGTGCAGCTTGTTGCATGCCAGCTTATAGTGTGAGGGATTCTGGATTAAAACCTGGGTAAAGCTCGGGTTTATTTGCGATTGTCCTGTTGAGTCCTGTATACATTACTGCTACCATTTCTAATTATTTTAATGCCGACGGGATGTTAAACACTTTAAATTTTAGCCATACAATTTGAATTAGAAACAGTTATACTGTAGACGAAATGTTATACCCATGTATATTTTGTAATTTATTTTGGAACAGTAACAGTTATGCAGCTTGTTACTTATAAAGTCTAAAAATTTATTTTAATGTGGTCTCATCGATGGAGAAGCACTTGTGTAACTTTCTATAATCTGGGAGGGGAAGGCAATTAAATTCAATAGCACGATTTTTTTAGGATATGGTTTTATACATCAAAGTTCATAACAAATTTTAATATTCACAGGTACATGCATTAACATGGTGTACACAAACAAAAAATAATTATCGCAGTAAAATGTCTTTACAACCACATCTTACCGCACTAAACCAATATTTCCTTAGAGTGTTTTTTTTAATGGCAGTTTAGTTTTGGTAATTTTGCAGGAATTTTGTAAAATATCATTTGTAGTGCATTACAATAAAACATTTCGAATTTGTTGACGACCTTGTTTAATACATCTACTACACATTACTGTGGCTACTCTGAAAAAGATTAATGGCAATTACTGGTAAGGCCATTCACCGAGGTATTAGACATCACACATTTAAGCAGAAATGACTTAGTAAGAGACACTAGAATTCCAGAGACTATATATTTGATACATGCGGCTGAATTTGTACACGCGTAAAATATAGTTAGATATGCTTTAATCACAAAAGTTCCATGGCTTAGCCCTGCACTAATTCTGTTGTTCACAGTGACCGCATAATATTAACACTAGGTGGGAGGTCAAGGCTAATCGAATTCAACAATCCTCATTCTATATTTATAATACCAAATTTGTTTCTACTGCTGCCCATTATTAGTCTCAACGATCTGGTGAAATTCTTGGAACTTTGTGCTGCCCAGGATAATATAAATATATTATTACTCCCCAAGATAATACATGTAAACTTATTATGACCAATTTTCGCCTGAAAATAACCAGTTTAAAATAAACAGATCTGCAAGACAGTTTTGAAAGCCATTGCACCACCATAAAAGCTTGTATGTCTAGTGGACATGTATAAATTTCAGATAAGTGTTTCATTGTTTTCCACCTCGTCTCGATCGGTCCTAGCAAGTCAGTAAGAGTAAATCGGTCTCTCAATTGCTGTTGTGCACTTGTGTTAGTGTGGTTCAGTTCTCGACCTCATTTTTTTATTGCCCACGACGGTGTTGTTACCTTACCATTAAGAACAATTTAGTAATGGTATCGTGTATGATCCAGACATCTTATTAATCGTCTTGTCATAGTTATCCAGTACCAAATAGATACTTTCTACAGAAAAATGTACTCATTTGCACATTATAATAAGAAGTGTATTTATAAGCAAATTCAGTGAACCAACGTGAATAGCTTACCTCTATGCCTGACTACAGAATTAAGGTGTTTTTGAAATAAGTACAGTAACGTGTATCTGCAATAAAATTGAAACAATGCTGCAAAACACTGATCACGTGATAGGAGTTTCAAATACTTTGTACCACAGTGCGAGACTGTACAATATAGCTGATGCAAATAATTGGTTTTGTGGGTGCGATAGTCATTTGAACTTTATTTATTTATCCTTTTCCTGGAAGCACAGGAATGTGTAATTTGTAAACTGTGTGTGTGTGTGTGTGTGACAAATGAGGACTGGTTCCATAATGTGTGTAGGGCTGATAATAAAACAGACACAAGTATTTCATCTTCACATATGCACTTAATGTCACCTATAAGTAATATTTGTAATTAAAGTATATTGTAAACTGAGTAATAAAAAAATTACATATTGCTTTTTTTATTGTGCTATGCTCAAACAAAAATATACAGGTGTTCAAAGTATCTGAAGTCACAAGGCATCTCAAATTTCAAGTAATTTTTCAAATAGGCATGTTTTATACATTCATGGCATTATCAAGACATTAAAAAATGCACAGAGACAGGCATGCTATTGCTATAAAAACAATAAGCAAGTAGCATTTATGCAAGTTCGTATTTAAACACAAGTAAATGGTATTATGCAAGAAGCAATTAAAACTGTAGGTAAAAAAAAACGAATGTATGGGTACTGTGTTAGTTGTATTATACTCACTGAATTAAAAAAAAAACAGTTTTCAAGGAAAATTTGTCAATGCAAAATGTTTAGTCCAAACCAGGTTTGGTGATGGAGGTTTACATTTTAGAAACTCGAAGATACGTAACTTTTTTCAGAACTACATAACAAATGAGACAAATATACTACAAAATTAAATAGTCTTGAATTACTTCTAAAATAACTATATTTAAAACCTTTTATTGAAAAGAACAATGAACGTTGGTTTCCTTAACTGCAAACCCATTACAAATAAGTTATGGCTGCATAATAAAACAGGATGAGTATAAGATAATAATCAAACTTTGAAGGTCTAAGGTATCAAAAACAAATAATCGACATCCTTGATTGACAAATCAAATGAACCTTGGAACCGAGCGTTACGAATGCCATCCAAACAGTAACACAGGACATGCTTACACGAGCGTGGAACGAGTTTGATAATCGCGTAGATGTCGTACGGGCAGCTCATGATGGTCACATTGAACATTTATGAATGGATGATAAACTAACTTCACTATTCCACGGTTCATTTGATTGGTCAATCAAGTTTGTAGGTTATTTGGTTTTGATATTATAGACCTGGAAATTTGGGGTATTCTATTATACTCAACCTGTATTACTGGTCTAACAAAATAGCTTTTGTCAAGAAATCTGCACCTCAAATTAATTTTGATGTCTTTACACTATTCCACGTGTTATAGATCCAGCTTGTTCAATATGAAAAGGAGTAGGATACAGTAACACATGCAGCAACTCTACTGTTAAGAGAATTTTGAGTCCCACAGAGAATATCAA
>NQII01003784.1:201658-243023 GCA_002778355.1 Clitarchus hookeri | reverse complement strand
TGGGATCTTCCATCATGATAATGCGCCTTGTCACATGGCTAGAAGTGTCCACACGTAGCTGGAAGAGCATGATCAAGACTTCAGAGTACTTCCCTGGCCCCCAAATAGCCCCAATCTCAATCCAATTGAACATATGTGGAACCACCTCGATTGTCATGTTCGCTGTCTGTCTCCTCCGCCACGCACCCTTCAACAGTTGTGGGACGCACTGCAGACAGCATGGCTCCAGATACCCGTGGAGACCTTTCAGCACCTGACTTAGTCACTCTCAGCTCGTCTAGCTGCTGTCCGTGCTACGAAGGGCAGTTACTCTGGATACTAGCAGGTGGTCATAGTAATGTGATTTGACATATATATATATATACAGTGGAACTTCCCTTAACGGACACTTCTCAAAAGCGGACAACTCTCTTGAGCGGACAAATTCTGATTCCCCGGCATAGTCNTTCCCTTAACGGACACTTCTCAAAAGCGGACAACTCTCTTGAGCGGACAAATTCTGATTCCCCGGCATAGTCCCGTCCCATTCGTTTCTTCATATTAAATTCTTCTATAAAGCGGACACTCCCTATAACGGACGCGGACAGCTCTTTCGTGTATATTCTGACCCCAAAAATCTCCCAAAAGCGGACATCAGCTTCCCGGAAAGGAATGTTTTCTGAGAAAAGCCTTCAGAGGCCTCCCGGAAAGGAATGTTTTCTGAGAAAAGCCTTCAGCAGCCTTACGGAAAGGAACGTTTTCTGAGAAAAGCCTTCTCCCCTCTGTTTGGTTTGCCTGCCACCAACATCCTTTGTCTCAAATTCCTAGATTTCAATCGCGCCACACTGTACAAACATGTTTACCTCTTAAGTTTGTTTCCGATTTTCGAGCGATAAACACAGCTCTAATATGCCTCCCCGTGTGCGTTTGACACTTAAAGCAAAAAGTGGAAATAATTAAAGCCAGTGAACGTGAAAAACTAAGTGTGCGATACTGCGCTGCAAAATTCAAAATAGGAAAGACTCAGGTGAGTGAGATTATAAAAAATAAAAAGGAAATTTTAGATAGATTCAGCAAACACGGAAATGACGAATCCCGTAGATCATTTCCAAAAACGGCCGGTTTGAGCATTGACGATGCAGTTTTCAAATGGTTTTGCCGTGCTCGGGCTGCAAACATTCCACTTACCGGTCCGATCATTCGAGAAAGGCCTTAGAAGTTGCAAAAAATTTTGGTCAAATGGATTTTAAAGCCTCTGTAGGATGGCTTGACAAATTCAAATCTCGGCATAAGATATCTTATAAAACCATTAGTGGAGAAGCGGCCTCAGTAGACCCAGAAGTAGTACAAAATTGGACAGAGAAGCTTCAACAATATTGCGTTGGTTTTGAACCCAAAAACATTTATAACTGCGATGAGACCACCTTATTTTTTAGAGCACTTCCGGATAAAACCATGCAGTTGAAAAATGAGCGTTGTCAAGGAGGAAAAGTTTCAAAGGAGCGTTTAACTTTGCTCTTATGCACAAATATGCTTGGTGAATTTGAAAACCCTCTGGTCATAGGAAAGTCAAAAAATCCTCAGTGTTTCAAAGGTATCGATATCAATTTGTTGCATGTGGATTGGCATTCTAATTCTAAGGCGTGGATGACCAGAGATGTTATGAACATTTGGTTGACAAAATTGAACAACAAAATGATTCTACAAAATCAAAAAATAGTTTTATTTATGGATAACGCAGCCTCCCATCCCAATACAAATTTCAGCAATGTGGAAATTGTATTCCTCCCACCGAATACAACTGCTACATGCCAACCTTTGGACCAAGGGATTATAAAGAACTTCAAAACTCACTATAGAAAGTGTGTTTTGAAGCACCTGTTGGCCAACATGGACAATGCGACATCGTCAAGTGATCTTGCAAAGAAAATTAACATCCTGGATGCGATTCACTGGATAACGTCCTCCGTGAAAAAAATAAGCAAAGAAACTGTGTTACATTGCTTCATAAAGTCGGGATTCGTAAATTCCAGCGATGAAGCCGCAAATCTACAAGATGTTGATGAAGATGGAGAACTTCAAGACCTGCTAACATCATACGGCCCGACGAGCGAAACAACGTACGCCGACATCGATGGAAGTCTGGTCACAGAAAATAATTCTCTGAAAGTTGCAGATCTTATTCGTGAAGGTACGTAATCATACAGTTATACGTACACATATGTACGTAATAATGTTTTTGTCTTTAAAAAAAATTAATTTTTCATTTGTTTACATTTCAGAGGAAAGCCTAAATGACGAAGAAATTTTACGAGAGTCAGAAGTGGAGGACGATGACCCACCGATGAAGGCTGAAAAAGTCTTGATACAAATTAAGCGGGTCAGAAATTTTTTTATTTCAAACAGTGACGCTGAGGGACTTGACTTAGCATTGAGGATTCAGTCAAATGTTGAAAATAAAATTCTTACTAAAAGAATAAATCAATCAAAAATAACAGACTTTTTTTAAGTGTTAATTTCTGTCATAAATTTTATTGCTTCATAAATATTTTAAATTGTTTTTATACATTTTTAAGATAATGTACGTATGTAATACGTACATACCTACTACTGTACATACAGTAGTTGTTTTCTGTGCTCCGTGTTGTGAAATAAATTGCCTTTTTCACGTAAATATGTACATAATTTATTATTTACCTATGGCACATCTTGTATGTTTGTATGTATGTACAATTTAAAACATTATTTTCATTTTTCTCCCAAAAGCGGACACTTCTATATAGCGGACAATATTTCATTCCCCAAGGGTGTCCGTTATATGGAAGTTTCACTGTATATATATAAAATAGAGTAGTCGTGTATGACCGCCATTTTGTTACATAAATGAAAGCAGAAGAGTGGACTGGCAAGCTCTGTAAATACTATACTAATAAACAATAAACTGTAAATGAAGGGAAAAAAACATCAAAATAGCCTAATGTGTGGCTAAAATGCCACATAACTTGGACCTCTCACTAGACAGTTTGGGTGCCCATCCATTATGTGGGACCACGGTTGCCGTGACGAGCATGTAACCTAATTAATACACTCTGCGACTCTTTTCCAGAATCTGCCTGTCTTGTATCACTAACTGTTTTGTGTCTCTGCTTTGTGAAATAAGTGAACTGCATTTACTTGAATAAATTTCAGAGGAAGTTATTCAACATTCATTTTTTTTATTATGTCACCTTTATTTAAGTCTTATGTTTCTGCTGTGTGAGTGAACCAAGCTGTGAGTTTCAGTTGTCGATTTTTGACAGCTGCAACATTAAAATGAGTTGGACTATGGATGAGTTGGACCGTGTTGGCTGTAAAAAGATTGAACTCATAATTGGACCAAATTTTGAATGTTTTTTTCATTAGTCCCATTACTCCCAGTATTGTCCCCTCTAATTTGTTCTGAGATATTTTTTGTGTCCAATATTCTGTGTAAGTTGATCAGTCTCTACCTTCCCTCCCTGTTTGTGCGACATGTTTACTGGTGCAGGTTTGAGACTTACATACTTGTGAATGACATGGTTTGGCAGGACCTAGCAGAAAGCCAGGGCGAGCGACACCAGAAGTACCGTGAGCTGCGGCGCCGGGAGGAGACGATGGAGCAATTCATGTCGGAGTTTGACCAGAGCCATGCAGAGGAGACTGCGAGGATAGAGCGGCTGGAAGCAGAGATAGTGGCTCTGCTGCAGGAAATCACACTGCATCTGGCCCAGTCAGGGAACCTCCCCTCCACTGAGGACTTCTCCGCCATGAAGGAAGACCTGTCTGCTAAAGAGGGAGAGCTGGAGAAGTCCCGAAGCACCTTTGAGAGTCTCTCTAAGGAGCATCGCCAGTTGCAGCTCACCTTGGAAAAGGTGAGCACCTCTCATATTTCGTACATAATACAATAAAACAATTTAAAAAAAATTATCCAGCTTAATAATTTTACATACTTTTGCACCTGGTCTATAAACACCAAAGTAATCATCTTAGATGTATTTCGTGGTTGATAAGCCCAAATTTTTCAGTCCCTTCAAAAACTTCTTAAGAGAGTTTTATTATTTTACATGCTGTATTAAGAGTGTAGTGTAGTGTGTATAACTTTTCAATTGTGGAGTACATGTACACATTCTGCCATAACTATGATTGCTATTGCAGTTTTTGATAAATTTGGCAATATTGCAAACAACAATAAACATTGCATTTTCGTAACCTCCATTTTTGTTTCTTATTGTACAGTGAGTCCGGAATTTATGAGTACTAGATTTAACGACGCAGCGATTTTGCGAGGCCATTCTCAGGAACCGTCAAAAAATCACAAAAATTGTAAAAAAAAAAATACAAAAATCTTAGGAGAAAAGCAATAAATCTCAATAAAAACTTATTCTAAATACATTCGCGAGTTCACAGTGGTAAAATACATGGGTTATAGTGTTGCTACTCGTAATTGGCATGCCGTAAGATGAAAAAAAAATTAATTGTGAAAATTGGTTCAAAACTGCAGCAATTGTGATTTGAAATGAGCACGCTGCACTGTGCCTGATGGAAAGGCTGCTCGCAGGACACGTGAAGGAAAAAAGGGAGTAACTGATCTACACCTTCACCCCTGGATTCATCAACCTGCAGTCTTCACGCCTAGCCTAATCATCTCGCCTGGCCATTGTGCGCATAGAAACAAATGTGGCCCATAACGGGGTGAGGGCGTTGTGGGTGACTTTCCTTTGGTGGTGAAAGGGAAGGGGAAGATGTGCCCAGGAATGCAAGAGGGAGAAAGGGGTGTGAGCAAGCGCGTGTCTGAGTGCGACGCATAAAAGAAAAAAGAAGGCGAGCAACGAGCAGCACAGTGTAGCTGCCTACACTGTTTCTACACTGCTCGTAGATTTTTTTGCATGAGAGTGATACAGTTGTATACAAATGAAAGTATATAGTAGATGGAAAAAAAGTNACTGCTCGTAGATTTTTTTGCATGAGAGTGATACAGTTGTATACAAATGAAAGTATATAGTAGATGGAAAAAAAGTGCAGTTACACTTTTGAGTTCAAGTAATTAATCATGCTAGATAAAATGGAAAACAAGTTGCCACGAAAAAATGTTGATCCTGAAAGTGCCATATGGTGTACTAAGAAGGAGGAATAGACAAGGCACCGCAAAATAAACACGCCCTTCCTCAGACTGTGTTCTAATTCGTTTTTCGTAATTTGTATTTAGCATTTTGTAAGGTTTAGTCGGAACACCATGACATTGAACTGTCTGGCATGCCATGCTGCTATTATTTTGGTGTTATCGTGATTCCAAAATTAAAAGTCCTTAAAGTTTAGATTATTCCCGAAAGTTATTAGAGAGTCGTTAAGAATGTAAAATTAACAAAATAAAAGCCAATGTGATGTGAAATTGTTACTTTACAAATAGGGTTGGGACAAATCCAGTTTTTCCTCGAGTTTGAATCCACCTTCGAATCCATGTCTGAAATTACNCTTTACAAATAGGGTTGGGACAAATCCAGTTTTTCCTCGAGTTTGAATCCACCTTCGAATCCATGTCTGAAATTACTGAATCCCGAATCCAAACCCGAATCTCTGATTCTATGATTTTCCGTGTGATATTTTAGCACAGCAAAACAAACACGAGGCTTTTGTGGTAAAATACTGCATTTATCGTAAGTGTAAATATTGGTGAAAATGATGTACATTTCATACATCCTTTGTTTGTGTCACTCTAATACAGTATAACCTTCATAATTCAAAATGTTTGTGGTTGAAACGAAAATTACAATTTACCCACATAGTATATGGTTTTTTTTAACCTGGAAATAAGGCAGCGTAAACGGCACCACTGGTACGTAGGTCAGACAGAAATTGAGTCGTTTATGCACGCTGATGTATTGGGGTGGTTTACGGCAGCAAGATAAGTGCTGGCGTATGCATGCACATCATGTTTGTGTTATGAAAAAAACATAAATAAAATAGAGCACATAAAACAGTGTAGGTACATCTGAGGTTAAGGGTGGTAGTAGCACGCATATCACATATTACACCGCCTTTACACTTAACAGCACTTAACTCGTGTACTGTCTTTCCATCGGAAACTTGGCTAGCTTCTGCGTTAGACTTTATGTTCCTTGCACTCCCGTTATTTTTAATGTAAAATAAAAAAAGATAACCAAAGTGCCACATGAAAATTATTTGTTTGACAGGAAATTCTGTTGCCCTCTTTCTTTCTTTTCTTCCAGAAATGTAAGTAAAGGTCGTGCTATTAAAAAAAAAGGGATAAACGAGGCAGAAAAAAGCAGACAGATGACGGGAGTTCTTTATCTGTGGACTTGGGGGATTGCAGCTCAGTTTCTTTTCCGGCTACTGACACATCTATATTGGCAAGGTGGCTATGTGCAGCAAAATACTTCCCCACCTAATTCATGTAAGTAAAGCAGCCGGCCATTTGCAATGCTCCTTTTGTTACACAAGAATTTAATTACTGCAGCATATATACGTAAATCATTTGAATTTTACATACACTTTGGAGAAACTTTACTTCAAATGACATATTATGCAAATTTTGAATTTACAAAAAAAAAAAAAAAACCTTTATTGCACAAATCTTATACCTACAAATCCCTAAATTTCTGTGGATTCTGCAAATCTTAGATTGTCACCCCATCCCTTTTAACAAAACATTGTGTTATGAGAAAATACCTTTTTCAAGAAAAAATTTCAGCAACTTGCTTTATGAAATTATTGTTGTGGGTACAATGAATATTTATTTATTCCAATAACATTGCCTATATGTTTATTAAATGTTTCAAACAGGAAAAAACTATTATGGCGGCGGTTTGGTGATATGTATTTTGTAATTTTTCAGTTTCGAAGCAGACAAAATGCACAAAGCAATTATAAAAATATGTCGTAGATTTTGTCGACAAAACGGGCACCTGGCCATTTTGCTAACAAAAAGTGCTAATTCAAACTCGGCCTCATTCTCCCCTCTTTCTTTATGACTGCTATAACCTTGACCTACTCAGCCAGCATGCCCCTGCTGCCATAGCACTCCTTGTGTTTAGTTCCTGCTCTTCTCTTTCTTACTGCCTCCCAAACAAAGGGGGGAGCGGCACCTCCTCCGTACCTTGTGACAAACTGTAATATGATAATATTACAGGATATGTATCGTTTTGTTTGTAATTACTATGGTACAGAATTTTAATTTTAATAATTTTTTTAACATAACTTTTATTTAAGTTATATGTTTCTTTAACATTTCCAATTACTTTAGCTTTGCTTTTATATTTAAATAACGGTAAATACAAGGTTAGGCCATCCTTCCATTTATAGGAATAATTAGATAAATTCTCTTTGGAGTTATGTTTATTTATTTGGTTGCCTAGGGCAACATTTAAGCTCGTATTATGATAGGCTTTATATTTAAGTTTTAGAACACTCTTGGTCCTTACTTCAAAGAAGTCAGACATGTTAATGCCTTTGCTTGGCAAAAATGACTACATATTTCTTCCTAAAGTACTGTTTGTCTCATATAAGTTGATGAGATTTTGACAGACAGTGTTTTTTTTCTTCTAACCTACTCTAAAACTAAGTGTTATATATTAGTCCGCGGTAGGAACGGGATTATTGCGTCTCAGGGCTAGCCCCTTACCCTTACAGGGAAAGGAAAAACATGCAAGGAGACGTGCATCGCGGCAAAGAGGGATTGGGTTTCCCATGGCCGCAATTAGGCCATGAAAAACCTCCCTAATGTACTTATAGCTAACTAACTACATCTAGAAGAGAAAGGGAAAAACCGGCACAGACACCGTAAAAACCCTTTCGACAGGAAAGAATTAAAAATTATTACATGCATTATGAGAAAATGCTACAGGGGAAAGATAGGTGGGTACCATGCTCTTTATTAATGGGAGAGGAGAAACTATGACAGTCAGTGAGTGGCAACTTGATGTATATATAACAAACAACGTGCCATTTACAAAATCCTGTATCAGCTGATGCATGAACGAATGAAAATTAATATTACGTTGGCTATTCTGACTGCACTGCAGATGCGCATCAAACAAGCAGAAAATACGTGGATAAGAAAGAGTTCCTAGATGAATAAATACGTTTTATTTTACGTGTTCACAAACCAGCTGTCATTAGTCTTACAAACTAAACTTCCTGCTGAAGTAGTAATTTATACGTGTTCAAAATGAAACCGACATTAAAACAGTCCGTATTCAAATTAAATACAACTTCAAACATTAGAAGTTCTTTTTATGTCGTACCCCCACTCTCCACACCTTCCATACATGCTTGATATTAATTCCAAAAGCCTACAGAAATATCGGAGGATATAGTTGAATAGTTTTTTCAAATAATTTGACAAAATGTATTTTAAACTCTTGTTGTTTTGAGTCAGTAAAAGGAGAAAAGTGAACTTTTACAAAGATGGAATCAAGAGGCAGGTCAACGTGTTGCTACTTGTTGAGATACAAGTTCGGCTCACAACGAGCCCTACCACGCCATCTGTTACAATATACTCTTCCACGCTATCTGTTAGCCAGATCCTGAATTACAACCAGCCAGAAACAAAATATAGTTTTCTTGTTTAAAATAACAAATTTACGAACAGATACCAATGGTTTTATTTGTCTGCGAGCTCTGTATAATATTTTAAATATCATTTGTGTTTTTGTGCACAGCGATTTTGATTTCTAGTCATTTCTATTGGGCCGGTAATCGTTTTTGTTACGCTAACGTCCAATGCATGCAAAGTTTTCCTGCAGATCCATATTTTTGTTGTTTTCATGTCGTTACTATTCTGTATTAATAAAAAGAAGAAAATGGGATCCACGTGGGTAGTTTTTAAGCAATTATTACGTTATTCCACACCACATATTTCTAACTCAAGCTGTTTAGTATCAGTAATAGCAGAATAATTGCTTTGCAAAAGTCGTTGGTAAGTTATTTGTTGGCGAATGAAAAGTGTGTTGTTAAGCAAGTTTCCCGAATTACTTTTATTTCCAGTCTTAACATATTAATTGTAAGATCCAAAGTGTGATAAGAACTACAATTACTGTCTCGCAAATGTTAACCCAAATTCATTGTCTGTAATAAATAAAAAAATAGGTAACAAATGTTTTATTTTTTGCAAGATTTTCTGTTTTTACTTTTAAAACCTACAAATCTTTTAGACAGATGTGAGTCTATAAATACCTTAAAATTTGCTTAGCATTACAATGGAAAGTGGATCAGCTGACAGTGTGTTAATAAAATAAATATACAGCTGATATGCACCAGCTGATGACGAAAGGATACATAAACGAAAAGTAAACATTGGTGCTACTTTCATCGAACTGTTAAAATCTTGCCAAGTTACATGAGACAGAGAGTAGATAGATCAGTATGCATGGCCAGGGAACGTTTGTAAAGTGGTTAGGGGGTTGTGGATCTTTGAATAAATCCCAGGGGGCGCCTGAAATTGTGATTTTTTGAGTGCTTTGAAGTTGCTGATGCCACCGGAGGAATGAAACTTTCCTGATGGCGGGAATGATACCACCGACAAAGCCCACCTTCCCAGCCTACTATCCTGTAGCAGAATGTCAGATGACCACTTCCAGTTGCTTCAACTAGTCATTTTAAGTATGTCCAAGCCGAAATATAGTTTTAATATATGCAAAAATTAAACGTTTTGCCCTAACTTCCCAGTGGCTATTAAAAATCCAAATGTTACCAATAAAGCCGCCACTGAAATTAAATATATATATTTTGAACTTTGTTCCATTCTTCTAAAGAGCATTCAAGAGTAAATTACACGATGCAAATTAATGAACTATATACAAGTTTNTTCCATTCTTCTAAAGAGCAAGTCAATAGTAAATATTACTATTACAGTTCTAGCTTTCCCCTCTTTCCCCTTAATCAGATTTTGTAAGGAAGGATGTAGAAATTGCCAAAACATTTCATTTCTTTAGATTTGTTTAAACGAGCAGCTTCATAATTTCATTTTATTCACTATTATTTAATATGCTTACTGCATCACAAATTTCATTCAATTATTTCTTTGCTGTTTCTCCTTGTTTTAGTTCAAATCGAATATTTACTATTTTAAAGGATTTTGTATTTGTCCTATGAGTGTTTAAGGATCTTGTGTATTGTTAGCATTTTAAAGGATTTATAATGTTTGTACTGTCCTATACGTCACGTTACACAATGTCTGCTCTTGGCACCCACATACGATTTTAATTTCCATTCACTAATTTCCATTAGAATATAGAAAAAATGATAAGCACATCAAAACCCAATGGAAACTACTAGAATATGACAGAAACAAATGGACTGCAGCATAATAAAAACCAAGAAAAAACAGCAGAATTCAGTTTAAACAATCTGAATATAATAGAACCCAACAAAACACAACAAAAACCAACAAAACACAATATAAACTAACAAAACACAACAGAAACCCACAGAACACACAACAGAAACCAACAAACACCAACATAACACAGCAGAAGAAAAACAGAATACAATGGAAACCGACATATTACAACAGAAACAGACAGAACATTATCAAAAACAATGAAGGCCACTACAGCACAACAGCATACAAAAAGACACAACATAAATAATGGTAACCACTAAAATACAAAAAATAAAAAATACTGCACATTAGGAACAAAAAACATTGGAAACCACTACAATAAAACAGAAACCAACTTATTTTACTGCAATAAAAACCAACAAAACATAATAGAAGCCAATAAAACACAATGGAAACTAATATAAGCCACTAGAATATAACAGGAACCAACTGGCTACAGCACAATAGAAACCAACAAAACATAACAGAAACCAATGGAAACCACTAGAATACAACAAAACCCAACCGACTACAGCAGAACAGAAACAAGTGGGAGCCACTAGAACACAACAAAAGCCAACAGAGTACAGAACAACAGAAACCAATAGAAACTATTTGAATTTCACAGAAGACAATAGACTACAGCATAACAGAAAACAACAAAACACAACAGAAACCAAAGTTAACAACTAGAATTCAACAGAAGTCAATATACTTTCGTACATCAAAAACCAACTAAACACAACATAAACCAACAGACAGAAGTCAATGGAAACCACTAGAATACAACACAAACCAACAGATTAATTTATAACAGAAACCAGCCCATCCACTAAAAGTTGTACTCCAACAGAAAACAATCAAAATCAATGGTTCCAGCGTTTTCTGACAACAGTAACCAACAGAAACTGCTTAGTCTAGAGCAGAGGTACTCAAACTGCGGGCCGCATGAAGCCCGCGGGCCCATTCTTTGTGGCCCANCCGCATGAAGCCCGCGGGCCCATTCTTTGTGGCCCACGCTCGCCGGCTTCAGTAGATACTAGTTACCAAATTCTTATTTTTAGGGTGTCTGTTACAAAAATAAAAAAAGCAATACATAATACAAATTTATTAAAAAATTAAAGTTACTGATGAAACTAAACAATATTTTTCATTATTTTATTATAATCTGGCTTCCTTGTGTTGCATGCAATTCTCACAATATTGTTGAGGTGTTTATCAGTCAGGCGACTTCTGTACATATTTTTGATGTACTACCTCCACCCGCCATCACCGTATCGAATGAATAAACAAACGACAATACACGACACTCTGAATTTTAAATGTCATTGAATTACCTACCTACTTTTAGTTCACAAATATTATTAAGTCAAGTGTCATAAGTACGGCCCACGGCGGTCTTAGTTTTTTTTAATATGGCCCTCTAAAAAAAAAGTTTTGAGTATCACTGGTCTAGCGGATAAGTATCAAAACTATGCATTTTTTCATAAAAAGGTGGCAATTGGCATAGTTGCTCATTTTTCCCTCCGTAGCATTTCTGGGAACAGTGCCAATCGATATTCACGTATAGGGGCAAGTTGGTGTGGAGGGGGAGGGGGGTATTAGATTACTTACTGTTGCATTAGTTGTTTCATACACATAGAAAATACAATATCTCTAAAATGAAGCATTGTACAGGAAAAATGCAAGTGATATAAAATGTTTAAAACATTCTTATAAACAAAATAGTTTCTGTACTTTTTTCGTGTCTCCAGCAGTTTCCCTAATATTTGTGGGAAACAACTGTGCGCCCATGACCTGATCATATTGTGCCGAAAGACAAATAATATACATACAAATTCGGTCAACAACTTAAATATTTTTCCAATAAATATACATTGGAACAAATATAGCACCTTGGATTATTTTGACATGAAACTTGGCAGTAAATAAGCAATGTTCACAATAATTAATTTTTTTCTATATCCAAACCAAAATGATTAAAACTTGGGTAAAGTTTATTTAAAACAATTAGTGATTCCCAAAACAATTAAAGTGATATAGGACTAGAATGACTTAAGAGCAATTAGAAAGAAGGGCAGCTGTATGAATCCATTAAAGCCTCCTTTTCATAAAACCAACATGTTATAATTATCATTAAAAAATGTTATATAAAATTTGATCTTTCGGCGGAGGCAGTCAAATGACCCGTCAAAGCTCCTACCGAATAAAATATTGAACGAGCTCAATTAAAAATACTGACAAAGCCCAACGCGATAGTCGTTAACACAAAGTATAAAAAAAAAAAATTATTCTTGGGCACTAAACAAGACTACACACAAAGACGTTTAAAACCGGCAACACACAGCAATGCTAGGTTTTAGTTAAAGCTGAAACCAAATTTAGACTGTGGACCGAGACCACAATTTTGAAAAACACTAACATTATTGCATACCCAAGATAACATATCTACGCCACATAAGACATTAAAACATTTAAAAAAAACCAACTAACTCTAACTCTTGGTCCACAACTCACCGTTTTAATAGCGCAATCACCCAGCAGCTCAGGCAACGATACAAATTACAAAATGCCCCATTATGGAGACACATTCGTTGGACAAGTGCGGCAATCTAAGCCATAGCAGCAGATCTTCAAGAACAGTTCAGACGAGGGCAGGGAGTAGAATAGAAGGAGCGCGAGCTGTGCAACGACTTAAATAAACTGGCAAGATCATAAAAAAAAGTGATGCACGAGTGGAGGGAAAAGGGAGAGGACCCGAGCGTAGAGCATATCACCATGTAGAGTTTAAATCGACAAAGATGACTAGCGCAACGAGTGCTAGCATCGTAGTATTCTGGGCACCATATCTTACAAACTGTGAACTGTACAAAAAATTTGAAAGAAATGAAATATTTAGAATTTAATAATGAACAAAAAGGTACTGTATATTTTTTCCATTATATCTTACGGTTAAGTAGCTATAGGCTAAAAGCCTTTTCAGAACAATAGTGTTAACATGTTAATGAGTTGTACCATGTGGTAGCTGATGTCTCAGTCAGTGATCAACGCTTACTATTAATGCTAACTGCTACCTTCAATAAATTGAACTTCAAATGAAATATAGTGAACTTAGAATTTCAGTTAAAAGTTTTATAGGAAATTTGATGACAATTTATTTTCTGAAGACGACAAAGCTCCATATTTTACTATACATTTGTAACAACTATCAAAATCATTAAGTAATGAATAAAAAAAAACCAATACTGAAAGAGTAAAGATAATTTAAAAAATCTACAGCATTATTAATAGTATCTAATCAACTAATAATCACAAAGATATTTGTGGTTTATTCGTCATCGTTGCAAAGTTCATCGCATCTACACAGTTGTGTGCACGAAAGTCCTGCTTGGTTGCACTTGCAGTGGCTACCACACTCTTAGCAGCTGCAATGAATTAATTCTTGGCTACATTTTGATGCTGCAGGCAATATCGTCCATACAGGCAACCACTTTTCTGCGCACTTCTCTTCCAGCCACACTTTGAGGGATCTCCTTGTCCTTGTCAAGGTTTGAGTGTATTGCCACATATAACTCCTCCTTGATATGCAGCTCGAAGGGTGTGTAAACGAAGCACATCTGAAGTAGGTGGAATGTTCTCTTTTTGCCTATTTTTCTTAACAAACAAAGTGCATTTTGCATCGTCAACACAGGCCTCATTGCTGGATCTATCATACAGCAGTATGACAAATTTTTGGAGTCCATCGAATGCTTCTACTGAGCCTTTGGCTAGAGCAAGAAAGCTTTGTGTGGCCTCTAAGTAAACATCCCACACTTCCCATTGCAGTCTTCTTGCCACATCCACCAAAGGAGGCCACATTGTCACATCCTGTTAAGACATAATAGCAAAGGAGTGCAGAAGCCTTAGGACGTCCAAGAGCATTTGCTATTTTGTGAACAGGCAGATACTTCAAATGCTCCCCTGCTCCTATGGCCACCCACAATTACTCAACCTCCATAGGTTGGAAGAAAGCCACAGCAAGAACAACAACAACCGTATCTACTGTCTTGAGCAGCATCCGTGTCTGCTTCTTCATAATAACATGGGGCGAGGTCCTGCAAATCGGTTCGATCTGTGTTGCTGAGAACCTGTTCTACCAAAGTTGTTCTTTGCCATTATTTGATAATTTCTCAAAAATGGATTTGGACAAAAGTGCAAAAAGATGTTTCTTATTGCCATCGCACTGAAGGACGTCATGCCAATTTCTCAGTATGGGAGCTGAGCCTGTAACAAGAATTCTTTTCCCAGTTCCACGATGTTTGTGCCCATGTCTCATTAAACTGTATAAGAAATACTCATCCCAAATAACATCCAAGCTATCAACATTTGTAGCTTGNCGTGCCCATGTCTCATTAAACTGTATAAGAAATACTCATCCCAAATAACATCCAAGCTATCAACATTTGTAGCTTGGCTTGCTATGTATGGGATGAAAACATGTTCAACGTATTCATTGAAAGTACAAGTTGCACCCTTGGGTAGCATGTGAACAATGGCAGCTCCATCGAGAACTTTCGTATCCACTTTCGGTTCGAACTGAACACTGCCTACCATCTGGAATGCACCATATTTAAAGAGATCAGATTTTTTTGTTTCTCTTGGCTTTCCACCAACAGAAAAGGAGGGGGATAAGGCTGATTTTCTTGCCTGAAAGAGTCTTCCAAATTTCCTGAGCGTGTCTGGCAGGCGATGTACAACTGACTGAAANAGGCTGATTTTCTTGCCTGAAAGAGTCTTCCAAATTTCCTGAGCGTGTCTGGCAGGCGATGTACAACTGACTGAAAGAGCACAGTCATTTCTCAGCATCAAAGTTTTGCGTGGATTTTTTCCTTGTTTTTGAACAGCTTTCATCTTGANAAAAGAGCACAGTCATTTCTCAGCATCAAAGTTTTGCGTGGATTTTTTCCTTGTTTTTGAACAGTTTTCATCTTGAAAGTTGGGAATCTATTACATTTCAGGGGATCCATTATGCATTTTTCACACCTTACAAATCTCTCTGTAAAAAATGATGAAAACTGAATTTCTCCTTCTCCCTCAATATTTTAAACTGTTTTTACGACAGATTTACTTATAACAGACTTGGTATTGATGGTGTACAAGTTTCCAGAATTTTCAGAAAAAGGGTTACCAGCCTCTTGAAAAGTATTTACTAATGTTTGAATGTTTTCCCTAAACTTTGCTAGGAAAGGGTTAGTCTGTTCATGGTGAGTGGTGCTGCTTTCACCTTTTCTGTTGATACCCTGCTCAAATTCTTCCAAAATCTTGGCGATTTCAGGGCCTGCCACTATAAAGCTACGCAGTGTATCTGGCTTCTCTGTGAGTCCTATTATTGATCCCTCACTCTTCAACATAGCGTTTATTTGCTCATGAGCATGATCTAATACAATGGCAGAGAATGGTTACACTCTCTTCCATGCTACAAATCCCCCAGCCTTGAAAGCCTGTGCAATATCNGCAGAGAATGGTTACACTCTCTTCCATGCTACAAATCCCCCAGCCTTGAAAGCCTGTGCAATATCTAGGTGCTTGCCCTCAATATGGATGAGGTTCCGGATATGGACAGTAAACCACCTTGCATAGTTGGTATGGTCAAGTGCAAAAAACCAAGGTGCTATGCGAATAAGAGAGTTCACGTAAAGCTGCAAATTAACTTCCCTGATGGATCACAAGACAGTCAAAATACAAAACTCTATCTTGAGCACAATGTCCCAATACTGGAACATAGGCTGTTCAGCTCTCATCTTGGTATTCCAGTCGGAGAATGACAAAGTACGATCTGCGCCATTTATTTATGTTCTTGATAAGCCAACTGCTGGAGGATATGCATGGCTGCAGCTGTTACTTCGTGAGTATATCGAGATCTCTATATGAGAGACTTTCAGTACAGAATCTGCTTTTCCTTGAGTGATGACCCCAGCATCAACCAATACAGATGTCCAACCACTTCCCTGGAGCCATTTGCTTGCCATCCTTAAAGCAGTGAGTTCAATGTGGAAACCACCCATTTTAATAAAGAATTTCACCTCGCCATGGGTATTAACTATTGTGAACTGGATCTTCTTTAGGGTAGCATATAGTGGTATACTGGTATCTGTCCTGATATTAAGTGCTCCACCACTGCCTTCACTACATTCATGGTATGGAGCATCATGCCAAGAGACTGAGCTTTCTCTGGGGTGATTAGTTTTATCACATCCATGACTGTCTGCTGTGTTAAAGGCAGCCCAACTCTGGCGTGCATCAGGCATTGCTACTGAAAGATGATCTAGCCATTTTTGAGCTACTAGATCTGTGTCTTGGAGTCTTCACATGACAATATGTCTTCAGTGGGTTGTCAGGACACACTGTTAATGCTCTCAAAACAAGGCGGCAAATTGGCGTACAGTGGGGGTAGTTGCTGAACTATTCTTTTTCCTTTCTCTGTTTTTGGTGTGGTCAGTTCACGAGCTCTTCCAAGTTTCCATTGTGTTGGATGTTGAACAATGGAAATAGCAGTCCCATGGAAACAACTCATAGCTGTGTTTGACGACGGGTTATGGTAGATGTTATCAACTGAAGCTGTTGTAAAGAGATCATGTGTAAGACCTGGAGGACACACTAATTTCTGTTCATTGTACATTGTAAGCAATTCGTTCGCTATATCTGAATGCACAATATGGAGTCTTTCATAGGAAATTCATATACCAAGGCTGTGTAGATGTCAACTAATTCTTTCTTCCGAGTCTCGGCATGGATCTTAAGAGCCAGGTATGTAGTGACAGGTGTTTCTCGTTCCCTTCTGTACCTTGTGTTTCTGTCTAATGCATTTGAATATCAACATTTCTGCACAGAATTGTAGGCTAATAACTGTGATATTGCTTTTCTGACACCTGTTGCTGAAAACTCCTCAAGCCAAAAGGATCGATAGGCTGTGCTTTCGCAGTCCCTACACATACTGAGTGTTGGGATCAAGCCAGTTTTTGCCCTTTTTCTCCACGCGAGGTTTCTGTCCTCGCTGCGCTGGCCTTAGGACACCTGCATTATCATTTGACAGACGTTCCGCCCCAGTCAAACTCCCCGCCTGGCAGTGTCCTTGGATCAGATCNGGACACCTGCATTATCATTTGACAGATGTTCCGCCCCAGTCAAACTCCCCGCCTGGCAGTGTCCTTGGATCAGATCACGCGGGCGTATAGGCAACCAGAGCACATGCCACAACGCCACAAGAACGAAGGACGACCTCGAGTTCCCTTGAACGCTTGGTACAAGAAAAATTGTGTAGAGGGGCATGAGAGGCCTAACATCACGCGTTCCGCTCAACCAACCACTGAGAACAAATAGCACACAAATCTGACATTTTAAACAAAGGATGAGTAGAGTCGTTTATTTATCTGTTTCCTTCCATATAAAGTAGTAAATCGGCTCTAGTAATAGCCTCCACATGTTCCTTCTGTGCAAGGCTGTTGTTTTTAGTTAAATTATTATTATGGGTAGTCACACGATTGTAAAAGTGAGCCAAAAATTGTGCATGGTATTGCACATCTTGAGCCCACAAATCTCCTCCTCCACCCAGCTTTCTCAAAATAAATTTTATCTCCAAAAAATTTTGCACATTCTTCACAGTTTCAAAGTCATAATGTGATGTAGAGGCTGGACCTCTCGTCTGTGGCTGTTCGCAGAAAAAACAGTTGTCACTATTCTGTGGTTTGCTTGCACGTTGTGTTTTTATAGGACTTGAAGACCCGAATTGAGAATCTTCACCTTTACGTTTCTCTTTAAGTCTTTCTAATTGATTCCGGTTAAATTCTCTGTTGCAACTTTTATGCCATAAAGCTTTATGTTGCCAGATCTTCTGCTCTATGCCGGATCCATTATCCAAAATATCAGTATTGTTATGAACAGGCATTTCACCTACAGTTTTAAATTCCTGTACTAGTTCTGCAAGTGTTGTGTAACCGTCCCTTTCAGATTTACCAAAACCCTTATGACGTGCTGGATACAACTGGCAAACTATGCATTTGCTTCAGTCAACTGACAATATTCCCGGAATATGTTCATCTGAGACACACACTAGATGAAATGCTTTGCTCTACATTGTTTCGTAAAGATATATCTTCACCAACTGAAAGAGCAAATACACATACATCAACAACAAACAGGAAATTCATTTTTTTAAACCTACAACAGTAAAGAATGGCAAGCCGTGAACACAAGTTCATAGTACTGAAAGTATTTCATATTCTGATCATAGAATAAAAACGGGGTAGAGTTATTTTAGAATTTTGCGCATGTCCCCAATAATGGCTCACAAATTGCATACAGAACTGTCAAAATCGTGAATTATAAAAGGAAGCGCACGTTTCTCTACATCTGGTTTTCCGACAAACCCGTTATTTTAAAAACAAAAAATTATTTATCGTAACTGGAGTACATTCTGTAAACATTAAAACTTCAAATAAAGTGGATTAACAATTAATGTAAACAACGTGCTAAACTTAGCTGTGCACATGCGTTTGACAGTTCTGTATTAAAAAGCAATTCAGTGTAGTAACACACAAGATACTGGTTACTGCTTGAACTGACATCCTCAGCGTATCGCATGTACTCTATGGTTCTGATAAGTTAATTAATATGAAATTATTCACACATTGTTAAGAAAATTTCTGGGATTGTACAAAGTACTGATAAAATTAAACAGATTTGTTTCTTACTTTACGAACTCTGAAATTTCCTTCTAGACTTAATTTTTTTTAGGTAATATTATTTTCAATGAAAAAATGTTTTCATGTTATGGCATTTGGAAAACTCTCATTAGGAAAAATACATTTTTTGTCTCTTATAGCCAATGTTATTCTCCACTTCACATGGGTAAGAAATTTATAAACTGTCAACACCTGTAGCAGTTTAAAATCTACGATAAAAACTAGCAAGCAGTCACTAGAAATATTATACTCAATATTTGATAGAAACATTTTATTTAATGTGTGAATNTGATAAAAACTAGCAAGCAGTCACTAGAAATATTATACTCAATATTTGATAGAAACATTTTATTTAATGTGTGAATTGCAAATACAGATGTTCATTTTATTATTACGTTTTTGAGAAATGGTTTGTGCTAAAAGTTTTAAAACTATTTTAATTATAGGTGAAATAAAAGACATACATTTCCTCCTAGATGTAAAAACAATTTTCATTTTGTAAAATAGTAGGGCTTAAATGTTATTTGATATAAAAAAAAGTGAAACTCCCAATTTTTTTAATACTGNTTCATTTTGTAAAATAGTAGGGCTTAAATGTTATTTGATATAAAAAAAAGTGAAACTCCCAATTTTTTTAATACTGTAAGGAAAGTGGATACGTGTTTCATTATTACTAATATTACTAAGGCTATTGCTATTATTATTAATCCATATACATATTTTCGTTATACTACAGAAATTTGTATCAGTACAGCTTGGGACAAAATAATAGAAATAAGGTTATAACAACATGGAACTAACCGTGCGAAAGTTGCTTTTTCTCTATGCATCACGCCTACTCTCCTCCGGGCACAAAACACTTCTTTCACTATCGTTTGTTCACACAACATAGGCCACTTGAACAATTCACTTTGCACACATCACATCAACTACCTGCGTAGAGTGATTAGCAAGCATGCTCCTGTGGTGCCATCTATGTTCAACCCTTGCTAGCATGTCTGCGAGGAAGCTGGTAGTTATTGTTGAACTTCGCAAATGCAGTTTTGAAATGGTTTTTCATATGTAGCTATTAAACCGTAAGAGATATGGGAAAAGGTATGAGATACATTTTTGTTCACAATTAAATTCTAAATATTTTGTCTCTCTTATGTATGTTTCCTGTACATTTGACTGTTTGTTAGATATGGTGCCCAAAAGACATTCAGGACATGGGTGCACAGCTCAATTGGAGTTGTTTTCCACGAATATTGAGTAAACCGTTAGAAATACGAAAAGAAGTATAGGAAACAATTTTTTTATCAGAAAGTTTTGAACATTTTATGTCTCTTGAATTTTACCTGTGCAATGCTTCATTTTGGAGATACTGTGTTTTGAATGTGTATGAGACAACTAATGCAACTGCTAGTAATCGAATACCCCCAACCCCCTTCATGCGAATATTGATTGGCGCTGTTCCTAGAAATGCTTCAGAGGGTCCAATGAAATAAATGCATAGTTCTAGCAATTTGCTCTTTTACTCTCTAGACTAACTGAAATGTTTTCTGTCCACTAAATTTGTATACAATATAAATCACTAAATTCTAGTAAAAGCTATTGGATCACCAATGGAAAACAATAGAAACCACCAGAAATACATTAGAATGATAATTCCACACAACAGAAACCACTGAAATTTCTGTTGGTTTTTGTTGGTTTCTGTTGTAAAATTTTGGTAGGGCTAATGTGAACCCTTTTTTTGAACACACTCATTTGCAAGCAAGCAGCCATTCACTGTTGAAATGACAAGTCTGTTCCTATTTTCTTTTTTAATAAGGTTAATTTTAGTTAACACCCTCTCGCAGTCTGCAATAGAATGTGGCAGAGACAGGGCTGAGAGTGCAAATCCAGGTAATGTAGTTCTGTTTTAATTGTCGTAAGCACCACCAGAATTTGTCTTCTTCAGTGCAGTTTAAGAGACTTTCATCAAAGCTGGTTAGATGTATTTTTCTCCAGTCATCATTGATCGGTTGAAGTCTGGCACTGTCATTCATGGAAACTACTCTGGTTAATTTTAATGCAAGAGGTAACAAGGATGGTGTCAGTTCTCTCTCTTTGTTAGAAAGAGCTTTTTTTGGCACCAACAGAGACAGCAATGGCAATAAATCATCACTGAAAGGGTACCTTTATTTCAGTTCTGCACCTCTGNATGGGTGCACAGCTCAATTGGAGTTGTTTTCCACGAATATTGAGTAAACCGTTAGAAATACGAAAAGAAGTATAGGGAACAATTTTTTTATCAGAAAGTTTTGAGCATTTTATGTCTCTTGAATTTTACCTGTGCAATGCTTCATTTTGGAGATACTGTGTTTTGAATGTGTATGAGACAACTAATGCAACTGCTAGTAATCGAATACCCCCAACCCCCTTCATGCGAATATTGATTGGTGCTGTTCCTAGAAATGCTTCATAGGGTCCAATGAAATAAATGCATAGTTCTAGTAATTTGCTCTTTTACTCTCTAGACTAACTGAAATGTTTTCTGTCCACTAAATTTGTATACAATATAAATCACTAAATTCTAGTAAACGCTATTGGATCACCAATGGAAAACAATAGAAACCACCAGAAATACATTAGAATGATAATTCCACACAACAGAAATTTCAGTGATTTCTGTTGTGTTTNACGCTATTGGATCACCAATGGAAAACAATAGAAACCACCAGAAATACATTAGAATGATAATTCCACACAACAGAAATTTCAGTGATTTCTGTTGTGTTTCTCTCGCAGTCTGCAATAGAATGTGGCAGAGACAGGGCTGAGAGTGCAAATCCAGGTAATGTAGTTCTGTTTTAANTCTCTCGCAGTCTGCAATAGAATGTGGCAGAGACAGGGCTGAGAGTGCAAATCCAGGTAATGTAGTTCTGTTTTAATTATCGTAAGCACCACCAGAATTTGTCTTCTTCAGTGCAGTTTAAGAGACTTTCATCAAAGCTGGTTAGATGTATTTTTCTCCAGTCATCATTGATCGGTTGAAGTCTGGCACTGTCATTCATGGAAACTACTCTGGTTAATTTTAATGCAAGAGGTAACAAGGATGGTGTCAGTTCTCTCTTTTTGTTAGAAAGAGCTTCTTTGGCACCAACAGAGACAGCAATGGCAATAAATCATCACTGAAAGGGTACCTTTATTTCAGTTCTGCACCTCTGTCTCCATCACAAACTGATGCTGCATAACTGCATATAGCACAGAAGCAAATCCTTGCAGCCATCTAACCATTTTCTGATACAGAAAGCCACAAAATTGAACTTATGGAAAATCTTAAGAATAAAAAGTTTANGCAGCCATCTAACCATTTTCTGATACAGAAAGCCACAAAATTGAACTTATGGAAAATCTTAAGAATAAAAAGTTTACCGTTTCATCAGATGAATATGCAGATGTATGGACAATGAAGACAGCATGTGTTGTAAGGTAATTCAAAAATTCGACCAACAAAATTGAAATAAACTTTTGGAATCTTTGTGATATTTTTGAGCAGAGTAAACNAGGTAATTCAAAAATTCGACCAACAAAATTGAAATAAACTTTTGGAATCTTTGTGATATTTTTGAGCAGAGTAAACATGATATAGCAAATGAGGGTGAAACTGCTGAACACCAGTTTTCTTAGTTAATGCACTTGTTTTCTAATTATAATATTTCAGAAAACAATATTATAGGATTTGCATCTGATGGGTGCAACACAATGATGGGATCCAAAAACTCAGTTGCTAGTAGACTAAAACAGAATTGTCCAGGTATAGTTATCAAATGTGTTGGTCACTCATTGCACTTATGTGCTAGTGAGGCATAGATGCTGTGAAGACCAAGCTAGGAATATTTACAACTTTTTTAAGTTGAGTGCAAGAAGACAAGCACAATTTCATATGAATTCCAAACATTTTTATACCTTAGAATCCACAAAATGTTGCATCCATCGCAGACACGGTGGCTAAGTTTGTATGCTGTTACCAAACTCTTAACAATCCATTTGTAGAACTATGTTATTTGTTCTTGTCTTGGGTTTTACCAAAATTCACCAACCTAAACAAATACTTCCAGAGTAATAAAGTAATAATTACTGTTTAGGTGAAGTGCCTCAGTGATTTTAGGATCTGGGAAGCAACTTTTAACAACATCCTCTTGATGATCCATTACATGAAAAGGCAGGTAATTTTCCGCCATGAAACCTGCTAACTTTATTTCTGCTGTATGGGCTAACATGCTTGTTGAATTTTTTTGTTTGTTTCAGGAACGACAATAAAATGGATTTGCTTTTATCAGAAATATCCTTGATTTTTTAAAATCACTGTCACTTTTTGTGTTTCTTAATGCAATCTAATTCACATACAAGTGTTACATTGCAAACCCTACATTTCCGTTTCCGAATTTGTTTCATCCCTGCACAGCCACACCTAATATTCTGCTACTGTTNACATTGCAAACCCTACATTTCCGTTTCCGAATTTGTTTCATCCCTGCACAGCCACACCTAATATTCTGCTACTGTTGTTTCTAAACTTTCTTTTACACTCTCAAAAACTACTCAAACAATTTTAATCGAAATTTTGTACGTTAGCAGTATCNTGTTTCTAAACTTTCTTTTACACTCTCAAAAACTACTCAAACAATTTTAATCGAAATTTTGTACGTTAGCAGTATCTATTATAGGCATTAAATATGCAAAAACAGCCACTTTTGTCTGCTATTTTGTAAGATAGTGCTACATGAGTTAATCAAGCTTTAGTGTAATTTCTCAGGAAACAATTGACAGATTCCTACCAAATTTGTCAATCAAACCAAAATTTTTACAAATTCCCCCTATTAACCAAATTTAACAACTACATAACTGGAATTAATAGTACTGCCACAGTTGATATGTACAAATATGTTTCAAGTATGTGAGACACTTATTTTAAAAAAGTGGCCATCTAGCTATTTTAGCACAATATGCCATATCTTTGAAATTTTTTAATAAATTCCAACTTAACTTTGTATGCTGGGAGTATATAAACAAACATCAAATGTGTCTACATGGAGCCTCTTTTGTCCTCTATTTTGTAAGATAGTGCCGGCTTACACCACCTGAGCGCAGCCGATGCCACGCGTTGAAACGATGAAACACAATACACACTAAAAATGATAATGGGATGAAAGGGACATGAATTAAATTAAACTAAGAGTACATAATTTTCCCTAAAACAATACACAATAAAAATTATAGTACTTATTCTAAATGTTTCCATGGTACCAGCCACAGTATTGCCAAATGTAAAATGTCACATGTCTCTGGCTGTGGCTGTGCAGACTGTCTCCGATGATGACAAAACAAATGATATTAATTATATACACTGACGCTATTAACAAATACAATGATGATATTATACTGATGAAATACACTGACACGTAATAAATTAGAAACACTTATGCACACCCTCACTCGTGCACATGACCGCTTGTCGGTGTGGCGTGTCATGTGTGTGGACATAACTGCTGCAGTCACAGTGGGCATAAGGACTCATGAACGTGCGGTTCACGTCAGTATACACAAAATCTCTTTCCTGCCATTTTGTAAAATAGTATCACTTGACAAAATAAAATTATGTGATCTCCGAAGAAGCAACCAATTTCTACCAAATTTGGCTAACAATTAGCACTATGGCAGGTTATGTAAACTAATAAATTTTTAGAAAGTCAGACACACATTTTCAAAATGGTGGCCATATAAACATTTCAGCTCCAAATTTTTTATCTACGAAACTGCAAAATAAAATATCAGTTATATGCATCAAAATAGTCAATGCAAACCTCATTTCTCTACCATTTTGTAGGATAGCCCCACATGAAATAATATAGTTTTTATGCTGTATCTTGGGGAAACAATCAATCATTTTTTTTTAAATTTTGCTTAAAAGTTGTACTGCGGTAGGCTATATTAATTTATATGTTTTTAAGTATGTAATTCTTTAATTTCCTGAGTGGCATGCAGTTGATTTCAAGCCAGCTTAATTTTGTGAGTTTTTCTGAATTAGTATCCCAGGTCACTTGTGTATTTTAATTGTCTTTGTACTGTTTCACATGTTTCTGGTTTCATCTCTAATAATATTGCTGTGAATGAGACATCAACGCCTACCTACCATCTAAGCTTTCAAGAACTTCACTAAAATTTATTTGCACCCATGTAAAGGAAAGTAGGCTCATTAGTTATCAGTAACTTCTTGTTTCTTTAATTGTAAAGCAATGAGTGCTGGACCACTTGAAATGGACTGACCTGTACAGACACCATTCTTTGACCATATAAGTCATTGTTGACTTTATTCTGTGTGCAGTGTGGCTGCCTGGAATATGGTGCCTAAATAATGGTTTTTTCTACTGGAATTCATTGTTCATGTAACAAAAAGTCAGTGAAATGTATTTTTTTGTGTGAAAGCTGAAGTTCACATATCTTTCATCAATGTTGGCTAAATCATATGCAGTTTCCAGTTTATTGTGCTGGAAAATACATATGACATTATTCATTCTCGAAACAATGCAGTGCACCTAATTTATAACAAACCCTTTTGCAAAGAATTCCCATTGTAAATAAAAGTTCCAGCTTGGTTCTGCCAAAATTAATAATGGGTATGTTTTTAAATTTATTTGATATAGCAAATCCTTTGTGAATGTAGAAAGTTTTCGTGTGTTTAAAGAACAGGATGGCTACAGACAGGAAAAACCTAGAAAACGAAAAAGCCGGAGAATTTTCTGAGAGATCGGGGAATTTTTGGATGTGTTAAAATGTGTAAATTATTTTTAATTGTCCATTGCAAAAATGTTTGATGTTCCTGCAATTGGTGGCTTTGTGAAAGAGACATTTGCTGAATGCCAGTGCAATGTTTTGCAAATTATATATTTCTGTTGGTTATGTTTGCAATAGCTTCTCAAATACAGCCAACTATGTAACTGGCTCTGTTGGTTTGCGTAACACAGCTCTTTATTTTCATTGTAGGTGCTGGTTATGCATATTAATCATGTCAGAGATTACAATAAGTCTCGCATGGTGCTTTGTGTAAAAGATAATAGTTTTTATAGTGAACACTTTATAAAATGTATTTTTATATGCAATCAGCTTATTTTGTAATGTATATAAATATTACATGCTTTGATCCTGTTCTGTACCACACTACACTTAATAATCTGTGGCATTTCAGAATGGCTTGTGGTATGATGCCACCACAGTGATAATTTGCAAAACATGAACATTGTTGTAGACTTAGTAGTAGGTGTAATTGTAGTATTTCTATACTTGGCCTTTGTATTTTAGCTATTTTACAAGTGCCTCTCATAACAAGCCAGAAATCTTATTTTAATAACAAAAGTAGGTAGGCCATATGTACGTGTTGGTAGTGAAATTACTAAAAGAATACTTATTTTATGCCATACTTTAGCAGCATTGACATGTGTATTAGCGTACTACACAACTCTTAAAGTTTCTTTAATTAAATGGTTGGCTGCAAGAGTATAAAGTTCATATCATTAACAATTTATTTCAAGGCTTCAATTAAATAAAACTTACGATAAATTTGATAAATTTAATTTGATTGCACTAGTATAGGTCAGGAAAAAAATGTGATAAGGACAGGGAAACCTGGAAAAGTCAGGGAATTTAAATTCGTGTTTTGTGTAGCCACCCTGAAAGAAGCATTTTACACAGTATCTAAGAAATGAAAGTATCAGTGAAAAAGAGGTTCAACTTCCACTGTTTTTCCAAACAAAGTTTGTAATTTTTGGAACAAGCTGTGAACTGGGAATACCACAGTGCTGTGTAATAATCTACCAGCTTGACATTGAATAGGGTGAATAAGTTTTTGAAATTGGGAAGGGAAGAGCCTGGAACTTCTTCAGAGCCGAGCCCATTACCAAAAGAGACATGAAAGTGTGCAAAGAATGGGGGGAAGATAAGGAAACTGACAACGAAAAGATAACAGGAACATTATCCAGAATTTTCTTTTACAAAAGACTTAGGTTAGCTTACTTGGTTTTTATTTGACAGTTTTGCTATTTTAAGTTTAGCATGTTGAGAACATGCTATGTATTATTCTCTGTGACATATTACACTCACCCACATCAGCGAACCAGTTAACATGTGGATGGAGATCAAGTCTGTATGCGTTGTTAGTCAGCGTGTATTGTTGTTAGTCCCCCTCCCCCTTTAGTCTTTTGAAAATCTATCTGTAGAGGTTCCACTGTATTTCAATTTTGACTTCATAGGTAATAAAAGAGGTTGATATCAAGCTCTACTCAAAACTCTGAAACCTCTAGTAATAGAGCAACATTCCATGAAATTTTTTAGTGCATGCATAGAAGGAACAAACACAGCCTAGCTTCCTTTTGCTTAACCATGTGGAAATATATAAAGTATAAAGTGCACCGTTAAATTTTATTGTTACCACGGAGCATGATTTGTAAATACTGATAGTGTGGGTCCATTATAGAAGAGACTGTGCCTGTGACAACCAGTTGTGTATTTTGTGGGTAAAATATAACGTGGTTGTAAATTAAGCACAAGCGTATTGATGAATACATTTAAAACAAAATTCTTCGGAAATTACCATTTCAAAAAAATTAATGAAAAGAAAGCTAGTAAGTTTTGTTTGGTCTGCATATTCTTTATTAGGTAATATCATATGTAATTTTGTACCCTGTTTACTCTCTCTGAAGAAAAGTAACAACCTAACTTGAAGCAAAATACTTTAACAAGAGCAGTTTCTTTTATTATCTGGATTTGGAGATTCAAGAATTGAACTGTGGATTCATATTCAATTATAAATTGGGTTTGACCTATAATTACCTTGACATTTTATGTTAAATGTATTACTGCATGCTGTGAAAAAAATTGTTAGTGTACAATAAAAAGCAGTCTTTTTATTCTCTCATTCAATGGTTTCGTGTGTTTTATTATCATGCAGCATAAATTTTTCTGTTTTCATTATTTCCTGGATCTTAGCTCTCTGTAATCAATTTAATCTTATATCTTCCTCAGGAATGTGAATGGTGGGTATGCATCTGTGATGGCAGGTGGGAGCAATGGAGGAAAAGATGAGCAGTGAGATGGCAGCCCTGCAGGAACGCATGGCAACCATGCAGGAGAAGATGGGCACTCTGGCGGACCTGGACTCCCTGCGAGGCATGGCCCAGCGTAAGAAGGAGCAACTGGAAGCAGAGTGGCAGCAGTCGTTGCAGCGCAGAGAGCCCGTCCGCAAACAGCTACATGCTTTGCAACAAAACCACAGCGTGCTGCAGGTAACACTCGTCAGTAGCAGGCTTTTACAAACTGCAAGTGGTTATTAGAGGCTTGACTTTATGGTGTCATTTTAGCTCAATATTTTGGGTGTGTTTGTCCTCAATTATATTTTGTTTTCAATGGGTGTAGACTTTACAGTTTTATCAGATTAAAACACATAAAAATAACAAGCAAACAAATATTACTGGACAGTTTAGAATCAGAACATGTTAGCAAAACAGTTATAAAACCAAGGGTTGCTAAGCAGAAATGTTAACTCAGTCTCCTCATAAGTGTTCCTCCCTGATGATTGGGAAGCAGGCATCATCTTGATGGGGTGTTTAGAGGGGGCAGGAACCCAAGCTCTGGGCAGCTCCATAATTACCAGTTGGGCATAGGGTGGAGCACTGATCGAAGCGGGGCATGTGGGTACAATCGTAGGAGCGTAACTGTATGCTGGGAGTTCCTGCAGTTGGGGCTCCAGGCATCACACTACCTTCCCCACAGTCAGGAGCCATACACTGGCAGCTGGTTTTTTGGGTGGAGTAGGGGGTAGTGGCAAGACTGCATGTAGAACGTGCCACAGGTGGCAGATGAAGGAATTTCCTCTCTCTTCTGAAGAGCTGGCGATGGTTCTCCTCTGGCAAGCAGAGGCTTCCCATTTTCAAGTGTATACTTTTTTGGTGATATGCTCAGTATCCACCCGGCTTCCAACCAGAGTTAGATACTGTTCGGCCGCTTTCTCACATCCAGCCTGATGGCGAGGCGTAGAGTTGTGTGACAGCACAGAGGTAAGCGATAGTGGGTGTACTGTAGGAGGCATGGCCTGGCATGTCCAATAAAGAGGGGGTAGGGGGGTTACCTGTGGTTGGTGTAAAAGCCTGGGCAGCTTCCTGGAGGGCAGTGACTTCCTTCATGGTGCATTACCCACATAAAATGTGTCCCAGTTCCTCGGTTTTTGGAGAGGGTGCGACGTCGCCAGCAACTCTGAGTCCCCTTAGAAGGTTCGTGTTCAAGTCCCTAGGGATTGCTTACTGTTGACTTCTTGCAAGTATGTTGGCTGGGCGGGATGTCGCCGGCAGACCCAAGCACTGCACAGAAAGGGACAACAGCAAGGTGGGATGTTGCCGTAAGATCTAAGCAACACACGAAGACTGAGCCCCAAGGCATTTAACCGAAAGGGGAGGGCAGCACGTGCCTACTACTGGAAGAGTGTTGATGCAGAACTATGTCTAAGAAGGAGGTAGCTGGAAACAGGGTGAGATGAAAGCAGACAGAGTGATAAACACAGCCAACTTGGAATAAGTTTCTTTATTGCCGAGACAAAAGAACACATATCCAGCTTGTACCCTGATTGTTGTCTGAAGGCCCGAACCTAGGTTGCTAACAAAGAAGGCAGGATGGCTTCGGAAGATGCAGAGGCATGTGGGACAAGGATAACCCTAGACTGACTATACTCAGATTGGAATGCAAGGAATAGCTTAAAGCTGAAGAAACTGTGAAGTCACATGACTGACGTTAAATGTTTCAGTGCATGTTGAGGCAGAGTGACGTTCTGCACAAGAGCTGTGAGAGTCAGTCCTGAACTAAGGACTGTAGGTCCTATTTATACCCTAAACACAGGGACAGGTGGAGAGACGGGGAGACAGTGACTGAGATGGCAGAAGGTGGCCAAGTTCTGGGTTGCGTTCCCCTCCATGGCCAGTGGCTGGAGGGATGACAGCATGCCGGTGTGTGGTGCGGGTTAACTACCAGTAGGCGTTAGCAGTCGGCCTGCATTCCAATCCCTAGGCATCAGAACAGGAGGGGTGCCTGTGGTGTGTATGGCCTAGTGCTTTTCTTAGGAGGTGGTTGCGGCTGTGGCGAGGCTAGAGCATGATACAAATGTTGCTTGTGGGCATGATCTTCATAAATGTTATTTGTTGGGGGTTTAGTATTTTCATACTCGTGGGGGGGCTGATTCTGAACTCCTCACAATGTAATGTTCGATCGAAGAGTATTGATATAGTTTGTTAGCCAACGACACTTTAGCGAGGGTGATGACGGAATGCTCTACACTGGGTATCGTCTGTTGTTGATGACATCATTGCTTTCAGTGTGATTACAACTTTCAGCTATTTTGCTCATTGCATATTACGTTACATTCACCTNAGGAGGTGGTTGCGGCTGTGGCGAGGCTAGAGCATGATACAAATGTTGCTTGTGGGCATGATCTTCATAAATGTTATTTGTTGGGGGTTTAGTATTTTCATTCTCGTGGGGGGGCTGATTCTGAACTCCTCACAATGTAATGTTCGATCGAAGAGTATTGATATAGTTTGTTAGCCAACGACACTTTAGCGAGGGTGATGACGGAATGCTCTACACTGGGTATCGTCTGTTATTGATGACATCATTGCTTTCAGTGTGATTACAACTTTCAGCTATTTTGCTCATTGCATATACGTTACATTCACCTTCACTGTTGGGGTGTGTATGAAAAGTAGAAAAGTCCTGTGAATTCTTATCATTTTATTTCATTACTGCAGCAGCTAAAAAAAAAAAAAAAATGAGCTGTAACTTTCCTGTCTTTTTTTTTTACATTTTGCAGTCCTTTTTTAGATGTGCAAGGCACCTCTTTTAAAAAAGTTACTACAGGAGGTAAGTAGTCTTATGTGCAAAAAATATAGACAAAGCATAACATTTTACAATCAATAGTATCTTTTTCTTACAATTGGCTCTTACATTAAAGGTTTTGCTTAATGAGATCATCCATTTTAAATATAACACATCATAAACAAATGCAAAACATATTTTGAAAAGGCATACACCCTTAAATCACTTTCAAAATATTTTCTATTTTATAAACTACACTTATTTTAATGAAACTCAACGTTTTGTAGTAATTTGGTATGCATACATAATCTCATTTGAGTTAACACTGCAAACATTTTCTTAAACAGATTGATGCACAATGAAGTTTTGTTTCACCATGAATGCTTTTGTTTTGTAAAGCGGGGGATTGCACACTGTCTGTAATAGCAGTTCAAACCGGCATGTAGTCCAGAGTTAAGAAGCACTGTTTTTATGCATCCAGAAATTTTCACGTATTATGTTTTCTGTAACAGGATGCATTTATTTCAGTCTGCAGTGATTGCTAATATAAGAAAAATTATATTTGAACGACATGCAGTAGACTTGGTCTTCCAAATAATTGAGCATTATTACTTAAGACAAATGGATGCTAGACATAACCAACTATTAAAAAAAGAGATGGACAAGTTACATAATGTACTTATAATCATTTAAAAGATATGTAAAAGAAAACTATGAAGTGACTGCATTTTTAATTTGGCAAGCAAATACACGTCTGTAATTGCATGCTATTTTATTTTGCCAAACAACAGTTATGAGCGTAAGTGTAAAATAAAATGTTTACTGTGTACATTAATGCCACATCATCATGTACTTTTAAAGTTATACTTATTGTCTAATTATTACTATTTTTAGCTACCGTATTTTATTACATATGTCGCATATTTTATTTAAAAAATTTTACTGAAAACTAGGGGTGGAACTTATAAGTGAGAAAAATTGATAACGGTGCTGGAAAAAAAAAGTATGAAATTTCAACCAATGTTAACTTTATTTACAAACTAAACAGTATACATTTTAAAAAATATTACTGAATAATTAGTTCTTGAAGTATTTACAGAAAAAAATTGTGTTTGCTGGGTACAACCATTCCAAACCTACAAGAAAAAAAATTGCTTGTATGAATATAAATTACATGGGCAAACTGTATAAACTTCATTTAAAACAATATTGCTATGAAGGATAGTCAAACTTATCATATTTACACATCGTCGTCATTGTCGGAAGAATCAGAATGGCCACTTCCACCATGGTTGCTGCTTGTTGAAACATCGCCATCACTCTGCCACATGTCGTCTTCTGTCTTGTATTCCATCAAGCGAATTTGATATTCCTGTCATCTTAAAACTTTTAGCAACGAGTTCATCAGAGATGAGGGACCAACTCGTTGCAACCCACTATATTTGTTCCGGCGATGGCCGTTTCACTCTTCCTGTTGGCGTATACTCCTGTCTGCACCGGCAATTCATTCACCATACAAACGGCGCTGATTGCCTTCAAAAGGCTTATTGATGCACATGTCCAATGGCTGCAGAATTGACATTAAAACCACCTGGAATAACAACCATCTCAGTTTTTTCCTTCTTTCAACGTTTTTTGACAGGCTCCACCAGGTGCCCTTGGAAACTGTCCAAAACCAACAAACTTGTTGTTTAAGTAATGCTCCAGACCGGTTATTCCACATGTACTTCACTTAGTCCTTCATTAGAGTTTCGTCTTTGGCAGCATTTTTCGCTTGAAAATTACATATGGCGGCAATTTCTTCCTGTCTGCTGTTATTGCCAACAGTGGTACACCGCAATTTTTTGTTGCCGGTTGTTTTTACTAGTACACTATAGGATCTTTTTTCAGCTATTGTAGAATTCCTTGGCATATCGAAAAAAACCGGCCTTTGGTCAGAGTTGCCGATTTGTGACCACAAATATGCTGTGGTTTTCCTCTTCTCAGTCACAAACTTGTGGAAGTTTAATACCTTGTAAGTATAATCAGCAGGCAGCTTCTGACAAACTGATGTTCTCCTTCACATTAACAAATTATTGTGTCTCATAAAACGCACGACCCAGCCAATCGAAGCTTTGAAGCGACTGTTATCAATTTTCTTCTCTCGTGCGATTTGCTGAGCCTTTACTTGCAGCATGTCGTAGGAAATCGCACATCNTGGCACATCCACTATTCCGTGTCTCACGTACATATTCAAGCACACCTGCATCAATTTGCGGGAACTTGCCTTGCTTAGCACCCCGAAATGCTTTTCTTTCGTTTGTATTGCTAAGTTCAGCTTTCTGCTTCCTCCAGCATCGCACTAACTTTTCATTTACTCCGAATTCATGGCCCGCGGCTCGATTTCCATACTCTTCAGCGAACAAAATCACTTTCAGTTTGTAACCTGCAGTGCAGGTACTTCGCTATTCCATCATGAAACTCTGTCACAGCTCTTCATTCCCACAACATCAAAACAACACTAGGTACGGCGCAAAGATGATATAAGAGAAAGACCTGTAAGTCAAGGCTAACATTTGATACCCAAGAACCAACACTAATGTGCTGCTATCTCTGTACATTCCACAGGACGCCTTTGAGAATAATAGATTAGTGTGTCAGTTATCGTATTGCAAGAGTTGATTCCTTTTATTTCATTCAATTGTTTTAAAATTTATTTTTTTGTTAAGGATTGTGAAGGGAATTACGTAACAGAATTATTCAAATGCCTTTCTATATTTTGCACGTTTATTTAAAACTTTCAAAAATAAACTGCAGAGATAATGGTTAGGTTTTTGCTTTTAACATACATTGTTGGAAAAACTTGAAATATATATATATAAAAAAAAGCTTGGTAAAATAATTATTGTAAAAAATATTATCACTTCAAATTAAATTGCATGTTTATAAGTTATTTCTTTTTTCCAATAAATATATAAACCGGCAGTCAAAGCTGCATCTCGAGCGCTATCTCTGTACATTTCAAACGAACTTGCGTCGCACTATTACTGCGCTGTAAGCCTGTAGCTACGCTTGATAACACACCGCTTGCTTGCAAGGACACAGCTACCACACGACCTTGCATCAGTCATCCATGGCGCAGACTGTGTTGTACAGGATGCACAACCACAAAGATGAGCGCTACCTGTAATCAATATTTTTTAGCATTCCTTGAAAATAAGGGTGCAACCTATAAGCGCAGGTGACTTATATGCGATAAAATACAGTGTTAGAAGTGTGTTAATTTATTCTGACTGGTATTAAATATTATATAGTGTAGAAATACATTTTACAGGTCTTAACATTTTCATTTAAATGAATATACACAATGCTTGATGGATTTACCTTGTGTGTCTGCCATAAGGAAGCATGATGCCATTAAATAAGTGTACACATGATGTAACCCGAAATTGTTCATCAACAAAGTTTGTCCAAATTCAGCCCCCTGGTTAAGTTATGAGCTGAAAGTGAATGTATTTAAGAAACTGTTTTGAGATCTAGCCCAAATATCNATACATTTTACAGGTCTTAACATTTTCATTTAAATGAATATACACAATGCTTGATGGATTTACCTTGTGTGTCTGCAATAAGGAAGCATGTTGCCATTAAATAAGTGTACACATGATGTAACCCAAAATTGTTCATCAACAAAGTTTGTCCAATTTCAGCCCCCTGGTTAAGTTATGAGCTGAAAGTGAATGTATTTAAGAAACTGTTTTGAGATCTAGCCCAAATATCCATATATTGAGCATCAAACAAGTCACGTTATGCCAAGATTTCCTGTATGGGAGGCATGATTGCAGTGTATGAAGTGTAATAAATTAGTGAAACTATTATCGAAAGAAGTAGCAATTGCTGTTGCAAGGCATGCATGGTAGCCTTTGTGAGTAAGTTGTTTCTAAACTGGGGCTAGAGAATAAAAGTTGGGTGTTCATTTTATACTGCCCTTAGCTATTTGCTAAGTATATTTTGTGTGAGCAGTGAAGTAAATTGGTAATTTGGGTCTAGATGTGAGTATGATTTGGTTTACAATGTTAATGGTCATCCTTACCAAGCTGTTTCATTATAAATATGCCAGTCTTAGGTCCATTAATAAGTTAGTTATGAGGAAAACATTTTAAGACTTTGGCTATCAAAACATAATTAATAAACAACTTGAACCATTTATGAGTTTCAGAAGCAACTAGATGAAAATGAAACGTACATCCAGTTGAGCAATTTGGAACGGAAACTTGCTCAGCTGGAGCAGAACAACTTTGCAGTGAAGGAGTTTGTCACATCCAAGAGGTCAGAGACAAACTACGAGCCACTTAAGAACATGGCAATAGCTGCAGTGCAAGACTACAACAGCTTGTTGAAGGATAACTTGCGGAGTGGCGGGAGCTGAATAACTTCTATGCCAGTATTTCATATTAGTTATTATTCTAGTCACACTGCACACAAAATTTCCACCAACATATACTGTAGTATTTATATGTGACTTACTTTTAATGTTTGCAGTAATGCTACATTTACATACAGTCATCATTTTAGGCTTACTGCACTCAAAGTTCCTATCACCATATAATGTTTCTTATGAGTTGTACTTTTGATGTTTTCAGTAGCAGTTTCATTTTAAAATTACTTGTCTAATTGACTTGGGATTATTTGTATTACTGTTAGAACCGCTTGTAGCTTTGTAAATGCAGGAATGGTACCCTACAGAGCACTACACTTATTCATATTATATATNCTGTTAGAACCGCTTGTAGCTTTGTAAATGCAGGAATGGTACCCTACAGAGCACTACACTTATTCATATTATATATGTGTGGGGGAGGCATGACAGCACATTGTGTAATGGGGTCTTGCTAGTATAATAGTTGCTATACATATTTACTTATATTATTCATGTCCTCAAATATATTGAATAAATTACATATTTGATAAGTTATGAAGAATTCATAGACCACATATAAAAGTTGGAATAAAAAATGTAATAGAAAAACTTATTATTTCCAGTAAAATTATATGCATCCATTATTAACTAAGGCTCTTTGATTCATGTTGGTATGTTTATTTGACACAACATAAACAATACTCTAACTACTGCAGTAAACATAGTTTAGGTGGTTCGTGATAAAGTGAGCACTCTTGAAATCGACCTATGAAAAAAAATCACTGCCCTAACTGCATATATGTAAATGTAAGTATAAGCAGTGACCACAATACTCACAGTTAAGGTGGCAGCAAACTATGATGAGTAGTTCCGTGTTTAAACATCTTACTAGTCATAAAGTTAAAAATTGTTGTCATCTGCAGTCAAGTTTCTTTTTTCTGTATGCAAATAGGAATAAAAATGTGGCGTGTATTCTAACACATTGATGCTTCTAACTCTTTCACATCATCACCTGGCTGATGCAGCATTCAAGTTAGGTGGTTCATTGTTTTGTTTTGGTAATTTTTTTTCCAGTCTGCGCTCATTAACGTAATAATTAAAATGTTTTATATGTGATCTGAATGAAGTGGCATTGCTTGTTATCAATTTCTGCTGTGTTTCGACGTAGTTTATTCTCTCAGAAAGTCGGTATAGATTTTAAACATTGTAGAAACTTCGGATGAGTGTGTTTGGTTTTATTTTTGATATGTGGCAGTTATGAAAGCTTAAATAAATGTGTGCAAGTTATTTAGTATTTTGGCAATTCTCAAAGATAGTAGAGTTAGTAACTCTGCAAGATATTATTCGTTTTGAAACTACAGCGGCATTCAAATGTTTTTACTGCACGTGAAACATTCTTTGAGTGCTAGGAATTCATTAAACATTTATCCAAACAGTTTAATGGATGTGAGCTGAGATACATCAAACAGAAAGTACTAATTTCAACAACTATCCTTAAAGGTCAGTAATTTGAGGCAAAATTGGATTCTGCATTAAATGTGTGGATGCAGTTTCATCTGCTAGGTATTGTGTTTTTAATATTGTGGTGAAGCTGAATTCATATAAGTGGACACATTTAAATTTTATAAGCAAAAAGTAATTTTTTTTGTAAGCAAAGCTGCAAGCCTTTGTAAACATTAGTGTTATGAGCATTAAGGGAAGGGGGGTTGTAAAGCGGCCTTTTTACTCCCTCGTGTTGGTGAGCNTGTAAACATTAGTGTTATGAGCATTAAGGGAAGGGGGGTTGTAAAGCGGCCTTTTTACTCCCTCGTGTTGGTGAGCACTACGTTATACCTGACATCACACAGTGCTGGGGGTTTGTTAAAAGGCTGTAGAAAACCATTGTGCAGTGTGTGTCAAACTTATCCTCCTTGCCCATGCATTTCGCGTTTTATTCCTGGAGATAAAGACCCAGTAACCATGTTCCAAGTGGGAAGGGACAGACAGTGGAAACAGCTGCCTTCGTTGCTCCCACAAACAGGTACCAGTGGAAAGGCTGCTTTAGATGAGGGTGACCAATCAATAGAAGATAATACAAACACAATGTGGATTTTAGTCTGAAAAATTCTTGTAACTTTGCCTTTCTTTTCTTAACACTTCTATTGTATGTTTATCAACTACAGAATATGCTTTACTTTCTATGGCATTTTGCACCCACCCACACCAGCAAACCAAATGTTAGCATTTGGATGGAGAACAAGTCTACGTGCATTGCCTGTCAGTATGCATTAGTTTATTTTAGTCCCTTGAAAAAAAAAANATTTGGATGGAGAACAAGTCTACGTGCATTGCCTGTCAGTATGCATTAGTTTATTTTAGTCCCTTGAAAAAAAAAAAATTGAATACAGGTTACAATTCATTTCAGTTATGACTTCGGTTTATATTCAATTTTTTTTTNATTTGGATGGAGAACAAGTCTACGTGCATTGCCTGTCAGTATGCATTAGTTTATTTTAGTCCCTTGAAAAAAAAAAAATTGAATACAGGTTACAATTCATTTCAGTTATGACTTCGGTTTATATTCAATTTTTTTTTATTGTGTATTTTAGTTATAAAATGCTTTCGCACGTGTTATTAAGATTATAAAAAACTCTACTTATGTAGATTTGGTATATCAGTTTATTATATTATTTCAAGACAAGTGTACATGTGAAATTTTCAAGTTTCCCCTATATAGTCAACATAGAAAGTGTTCCCTTCATATTCATTATAAAAAAAGGGGGTTCTATTGTATTTACAACTTTATTTTAGGGATGGGTCGGTTCGGTTCGGTTCTTCGGTTCCAATTTATACCGGTTCTTGAGGTTTGACTCGGAACCGATTTTAGGTTAACAAAAACTACTCGGTTCTCGTTTCTAAAAAGCAATAAATTTACTGCAAAACTCTGTCCTTACAAAAATAACTGCCTTCTGTATAGTGCTTCCTTTTCCCCAAAAATAAAGGAAAAAAATTCTGGGGTGCACGCCATACATGAAAAAAAAATTAAGGAGTGGTAGTCATAAACTGTTTGGTGATCACGCCTCTCCCTTCTCTGTCTTTATCACTCAGCCGGCCCCTGTAAGCAACACTGCCTGCCGATCAATACGTTTCTCCGTGCCTTCTTTAACAGCAAAAAAAATACCAGCAGGTCACTGCATAAAAGAAGGAAAAAAAACCTGTCACTGTAAAAGACACAAAAAGAAAAAGGAAGCAGGCCACCCATTGGAGTTGTTGACATTCTTTTAATGGCCATACGTTAAGTCACACCACAATGTTTTGGCTTTTAGAGCCACTGCGGGTTATTTAGTTAAAGTATTTTCCAAACATATCACAATCACCACCTATTAATGTGAAAAAAATAATAATAATTTGTTACATATTTACTAGCCTTAAATAAATTTAATACAAGTTTATCTGTATACATTAAATCTTATCTTCACACTTTGTTATTTTTCTATTCTTCGGTAGGTTAAATAAAACATTTAATGGATTTTACCTGCATTGGTTGAATGAAGTTGCAAGCAAAATGCAAGTATTCAAAATGGAACCGAATACTGGAACCAATATTTTAATTGTAGAATCGGTACCGGAATCGGAATCGATTTTTTTTGTTATTTGACCCATCCCTACTTTATTTGCAACATTTTCGTATTAAAAATTAATTCTGTGATGGGCATTAACTTCAAATTTTCCTGTTCATAAACAAATATTTTTATACCAACCCAAATATGTTGCAAAGCACCCATGCACAAATCATCAATTAGCCTACATTTTGTTTTTTTTTAACAATTAGGTTTAAGTGTACATATTTTGCAAGTAACAGTAATCCTGTTTATCGCAGAACCAATGCAAACAAAATCCATTTTTGTTTTAAGCCTATTACTTCGCTGTCAACAGTGACAAAACATGTAAACAATCTTATGCATGGTTACGGTTTTCTTTGTTTTTCATAAGTAAGTATTTTTATAAACATAAACCAACATTTTTTTTTGTCTTCACTTGACCTTAATATGTTTTCTTGTATTACTCTATTTACTTTTTGGACTTTGTTATAAAAAATAATATTACACTTCAGTTTTATATGTAACTAAAATTTAATAGTATTGGAATTTAACCTGTAACTTTAATTTAAATTTTCACNGGCGGGGTAGTGGTGAGGGGGTGAAGGAGATGAGCTAAAGGCGTTCTAATCCTCAAACCGACACGCGTCAAATTTATTATATTATTTCAAGACAAGTGTACATGTGAAATTTTCAAGTTTCCCCTATATAGTGAACATAGAAAGTGTTCCCTTCATATTCATTATAAAAAAAAGGGGTTCTATTGTATTTACAACTTTATTTTAGGGATGGGTCGGTTCGGTTCTTCGGTTCCAATTTATACCGGTTCTTGAGGTTTGACTCGGAACCGATTTTAGGTTAACAAAAACTACTCTGTTCTCTTCTAAAAAGCAATAAATTTACTGCAAAACTCTGTCCTTACAAAAATAACTGCCTTCTGTATAGCGCTCCCTTTTCCCCAAAAATAAAGGGAAAAAATTCTGGGGTGCGCCATACATGAAAAAAAAATTAAGGAGTGGTAGTCGTAAACTGTTTGGTGATCACGTCTCTCCCTTCTCTGTCTTTATCACTCAGCCCTTCTCTGTCTTTATCACTCAGCCGGCCCCTATAAGCAACACTGCTTGCCCATCAATACGTTTCTCCACGCCTTCTTTGTTTCCATGTAAGGCAGAAAATANGGGGGGTTGGAGAAGGGAAAAGTGACATTTTTTTTAGAGGTGTGGTATTCCAACAGCAAAAAAAAAACCAGCAGGTCACTGCATAAAAGAAGCAAAAAAAAGGGAGTGGGACCACCCTGTCACTGTAAAAGACGCAAAAGAAAAAGGAAGCCGAAAAAGGAAGCCACTGGTAAAAGAAGCAAAAAGAAAAATTAAGCAGGCCACCCACTGGAGTTGTTGACATACTTTTAATGGCCATGCGTTAAGTCACACCACAATGTTTTGGCTTTTAGAGCCACTGCGGGTTATTTAGTTAAAGTATTTNAAAAGAAAAATTAAGCAGGCCACCCACTGGAGTTGTTGACATACTTTTAATGGCCATGCGTTAAGTCACACCACAATGTTTTGGCTTTTAGAGCCACTGCGGGTTATTTAGTTAAAGTATTTTCGAAACATATCACAATCACCACCTATTAATGTGAAAAAAAAATAATAATTTGTTACATATTTACTAACCTTAAAAAAATATAATACAAGTTTATCTGTATGCATTAAATCTTATCTTCACACTTTGTTATTTTTCTATTCTTCGGTAGGTTAAATAAAACATTTAATGGATTTTACCTGCATTGGTTGAATGAAGTTGCAAGCAAAATGCAAGTATTCAAAATGGAACCGAATACTGGAACCGATATTTTAATTGTAGAATTGGTACCGGAATCGGAATCGATATTTTTTTGTTATTCGACCCATCTCTACTTTATTTGTAACATTTTCGTATTAAAAATTAATTCTGTGATGGGCATTAACTTCAAATTTTCCTGTTCATAAACAAATATTTTTATACAACCCAAATATGTTGCAAAGCACCCATGCACAAATCATCAATTAACCTACATTTTGTTTTTTTTTTAACAATTAGGTTTAAGTGTACATATTTTGCAAGTAACAGTAATCCTGTTTATCGCAGAACCAATGCAAACAAAATCCATTTTTGTTTTAAGCCTATTACTTTGCTGTCAACAGCGACAAAACATGTAAACAATCTTATGCATGGTTACTGTTTTCTTTGTTCTTCATAAGTAAGTATTTTTATAAACATAAACCAACATTTTTTTTGTCTTCACTTGACCTTAATATGTTTTCTTGTATTACTCTATTTACTTTTTGGACTTTGTTGTAAAAAAATAATACTACACTTCAGTTTTATATGTAACTAAAATTTAATAGTATTGGAATTTAACCTGTAACTTTAATTTAAATTTTCACTTTTGGTTAGTGAAATATATATACAG